>CAUYRT010048330.1:0-15393 GCA_963574885.1 Lepilemur ruficaudatus
CAGATGCTGATATATGTAGGGGTAAAGGTGCATCATGTCTGCAACTTAGCCTTAGGGGAAAATGTCTGTACGTCTCTAGAAAGGGAGGAAGAGAACGATAAGGCAAATGTGGCAAAATGCTAACCAGGGAATCTGACTGAAGAGGGATGGGTGTACTCTGTGGTATTATTGCTACTTTTCTGAGTGAAATTATTTCCGAATCAAAAAAAAAATTACAAAGATGTAGGGTATAGCAGACATCTGTCATTTATGACTATTCAAAATCTCTTAAAACCTCTACATTTTGGAAGCTCTCTACAAGCCTTTCCAACACAGAAGCCACAATCTACACTTCCAGGCTTCCCCTGCCACTAGTGGAGAACAAGAGTTGGTTCTGGTGCTCAGATATATCTGCAGAAGACACTCAGTCAAAACAAAGTTAATCAACAACTGCCTGCTGGCCTGGGTCACAGCAGAGCAGTGGCATTCCCAAGTGCACAGTAGCTGCCTTGGCAGGGCAGATCAACAGAATGGTTCTGGAATCTTTCCTGGAAGCTTGGCCTCCAGCCTATTTCTTCAGTTCTCTTGGAGATTCTTATTTTCTGTTAATGATAACCTAGCACAGGTTGCCAAGCACTAGGTACAATTTAAAGTACTTTGCACACACCAGCTCATTTAATTTCTGTGTCTCTCAGGGACATACTGCGTGTTACAGGACAGGTAAGGAGGGATGAATTCTCTGTGGCTATGGCAACTGCCCAGGAACCACTCACCTGTACACAGGCAATCAATCCACAGCACAGAATAGTCCCCTGGTCACAAAATGCACCTCAACTCCTGTGAGAGCTCTGATCCCCTGGGTAAATGCAGCCCCTGACAGCCACCTGAGATCACAGGGTAGTGTCTGAAAGCCGAGTCAACAAACTTTCCTATAAAGGGCCAGAAAGTAAATATTCTGCCTTTGTGAGCCATGTGGTTTCTAACACAGCTACTCATTTCTGTTGGGCAGAAGCTGCCAGGCATCTGTAAACAAATTGGCATGGCTGTTGGCAGTGAGCCAGCTTTGGCCTGCAGGCTATATAGTTCATGGAACTGTGCCCTGCAACACCTCCCAGACTTTCTGGCTGGTGTCAAAGGGCCTCCCTGGTGACAGACATGTTACATCTGAGCTGAGTTCTCCCTGTTCAGGGGACAGGGGCACAGCTCTAGGAAACTGCAGACAATGGGTGAGTCAGCTGGGCCACCAGAGCAGGGCACCTAATAAGGTGCTCCATAAATGTCTGGTGGTAAAGGCCTCTGGGAAAAGACTGAGCCTGGAACCTTGTGAGTAAAGAAACAAGGTGCACAGAGAACTCCCTCTGTGGCAAAGACTGGAAGCTAGGAAGCAGCCACATGTAACTGTGCAGCATCCCCAACGGGGGCATGGGGACCAGAGTCACAGCAGAGCAGAGAGGAGAAAGCTAATTTCAGACTACAGATACGCATAAAGGAATGCAAGCCAGTGGGGGGAGTCTTGGGTCCAAGTTATGGAATGGGAGGGACCAGGAAGGGTAGGAAATTGGTGGTAATGAGTACGTACCACTTGGGAGGACGACAGAGCCATCAGATCTGAAAAACTCAACTCGTATTTTATGTAAACAAAATATCAGTTAAAGCTATTGACAACGAACTCACCCCTTATGACTAATTACCAAACAAAAGAACTACTGGTTATCTCAAATGTCACTTTACTTTTTGGGTAATTTTTGGTTATAATAATTAACTCTATTCATGAATATTCAGCCTCCATAATCTTTTCCCTCCTAACAATGTGCTGTCTGCTCACAAACTATAAACACAAAACAAAACAAAACCCAAGAGGTCACATGAGGCAGAAGCAACAGCTGTGGGAATGGAACCTGTAAAGGATGATTCAAAGGAGGGTCCCAGGCTTTGCTGCCATGAGATGTCAGGCAGGGAGCCCAAGTTTTAGGTCTGGGAAGTGGGAGACTGAGACAACCGCCAGAGAGGGGTCAGAGAGGAAACCATGCTTGATTTCCCTCTTATCAGCCCAACAGGCTACTCCCTGGTGTGAATCAACTGGTGTTTGATCAGTTTTGACCGCTGGCTAAAGGCTTTCCCACAGGCAGTGCAGTCATAGGGCTTCACCCCAGTGTGGATCCTCTGGTGCTGGATGAGGACCGACCGCTGACTGAAGGCTTTCCCACACTCACTGCACTTGTAGGGCCGCTCGCCGGTGTGGATTATTTGGTGCTGAATAAGGTGTGAACTCTGGCTGAAGCCCTTACCGCATTCAACACATGTATAGGGCTTCTCCCCAGTATGAACTTTCTGGTGGTGGATGAGATTTGAGCTTCGGTTGAAAGCTTTACCACACTGGTTACATTCGTGGGGCTTCAACCCATTATGAATCCTCTGATGCTGAATGAGAGTTGAGCTCTGGCTGAAGGTTTTTCCACATTCAGTACATTCGTATGGTTTCTCTCCAGTGTGGACTCGCTGGTGAAGGATGAGGTTGGAGCTGCGACCGAAGGTCTTCCCGCATTCACGGCACTCATAGGGCTTGTCGCCTGTGTGCACGCCCTGGTGCTGAATGAGGGCTGAGCTGTGGCTGAAGGCCTTCCCACAGATACTGCATCTGTACGGCTTCTCTCCCGTGTGGATTATCTGATGCTTTCTGAGCACCGAGCTGTAACTAAAGGCTTTTCCACACACATTACACACGTGAGGCTTCTCCCCAGTGTGAATTCTCCGATGCTGAATAAGGCTGGAGCTCTGACTAAACGCTTTCCCACAGTCACCGCACTTATAGGGTTTCTCTCCAGTGTGAACCCGGTGGTGCTTAATGAGGTTGGAGACCCGACTGAATGGCTTGCCACAGTCACTACACTCATAAGGCTTCTCTCCAGTGTGAACCCTCTGGTGCTTCCTCAGGTGTGCACTCTGGCTAAAGGCTTTCCCACACTCACCGCACTCAAAAGGCTTCTCGCCTGTGTGAGTCCTGTGGTGTTTGATGAGGTTTGAGCTCCGCCTGAAGGCCTTGCCACACTCACTGCACACATACGGTTTCTCCCCAGAATGGATTCTTTGATGCTGGATGAGGTTTGAGCTCCGCCTAAAAGCCTTCCCACACTCGTTGCACTCATACGGCTTCTCACTCATGTGAGACTTCTGGTGCTTTTTAAGGCTTGAGTTCTGGCTGAAGGCTTTTCCACATTCACTGCACACATACAGCCTTTCACCACTGTGGTGACCCTGGTGCCCAGCAAGACCTGAGTGCCCATGGAAGGCTTTCTCACTCACTTGAGATCGATGATGGTTTTTAAGAACTGAGTTCTGGCTGACGGATTTCCCACATTCATTACACATAAAGGACATCTCTCCAGTGTGGACTGTCTGATGCTGAATAAGGTCAGGGTTTCCTCGGAAGGTTTTTCCACACTCGTTACATATGAGTGGGCTTTCGGTTGTGGGAACCTCCTCATGGTCAGTTAGGTCCATGCTATGCTGGAAGCTCTGGCCACACATGTCACAGGGCTGTGGCATCTCTTCTGTAGGGATTCCCTGACAAGCCATCAGGTTTGGGCTCAGACAGAAGCTTCTGTCAAAACCATTACAGTCCAGATCTTTCTCCCCTAAGGGGCTCCTAAGGGGCACTGTCGCTGGTGTGAAGTCCCCCTCCTGAGGGAAGGACTGCATCAGTCTCTCACCTTCAGAGACTTCCCAATCTCTTTCTGATACATCATCACAGAGATCTCCAAGCTTGGGTGCCTGGGAAACATCACCAGCATAGTTTTCTGATATTTCTGCCTGTGATTCCAAATCCTCAGGAATGTTTTCCTTCTGAAGAAACTTGTTGTCCTCAGTCCTGGTGTCACAATCTGAAACAAGAAATATAAAGTCACTTGGAAGGAACTGCTGCAGCAGGAGCAGGAAAACAGATGGCAAGTCTACAGAGCCACCAGCCCCCTCTGTGGAGGAGGTGAGGGGAGCAGAAGACCCACTGGGGGCAGCAGTCTGAGGAGACCAGAGAGGGGCTGGAGTGGTGTCTTGGGGTAAAGGCTGCACAGGAGCTATAGCTGAGAAAGATGCGCTTGGTGGACCTTCGACCCTCCCTCCCCAGGGTGCCACATCTCAGGAAACACTCCCTCAGTCTGCATTCCGGCTCAGGCCAAAAGCCTGGGCGCTCCCAATACCCCCATCCTTGACACCACAGCAGGCCACTGGCAAGACCTGCCAGCTCTACCTCAGCATGTATCCCAAATCCAGGTGATTCTCACCTCTCCCACCTATACCAGGAAGACATCCCACACTTTGCACTCCACGGTTACACATTTTATCCCTTTTTCTTCTTTGCTGCCAGGGGTGAGCCTCTCAGGCTTGTCTGGTTCTCTCAGATGCTCTCTATGGCACTCAAGCTGGTCCTAGGAGTCACTACCGTGATGATGGCCCTGCCACAGGCAGAGGAGCCAAGTGGCACAATGGTGTGCCAGGCCAAGAAGCTCATGGACGCATCAAAGACTTCCTCTCGCAGCAGGGACCTATGTGACACATCAGGTGCTGTCCTATTCAAAAGAGATTGCTCTGGCCTGTCAAAGCCACGTTTATGCCTTAAAACCTGCAATTCTTATTGGAGTTTACTGGACAACTTCTGGCTCTGATAACAACGTGCAAGCAGTTGTGCCCATCTTTCTGAATGTAGAAACATGCATAAGGCTCCCTGTCACACCAGAAGATAGGCTTTGGTATCTCCCTCGCCTCTCTTCACACCTGAAGAACAAAGAATCCCTCATGCCCCTGGATCCCTCACTCAAATGATGAATTCAAGTCTTTCACTCAAATTGACAACCTAGGCCACATGGCCTCTGGATATTGCATAGCTTTCCTGGTCTTCCAACACCCCCTCCTGTCTACAGACAGCCTGGCAACATGAGACACAGCACCATCACACTCAAACACCCTCCCAGTGCCTCCAGGCAAATGTGACCCAGGCCCTCCCAGACCTTACCATGCCTCTCCCCTCCTCTGTCCTGCTGTTCCCTAAGAGCAATATGCCCACCTTAGGGTCTTCCCTACCTGGAACACTTTCCACGTGGCCCTTGCACTCCCTCCTTCCATTCCACCAGCCTCTGTTCAAATACACTTGGAGAGCCCTTCCCTGACCATCATCCATAAATCCCAGCTCCCTCACTCTCCTCATCCTTCCCTCTGTCTTCTACACTGCCCAGATCATTCCCAGACACAGTACTGTGTACCCAGGACTGGAAGAACGCCTCATCTAGCTAGCTGTAGTCAGTAATGCTGGGTGAGTGGTGAAAGACACCCCCAGCCCCCTACCCACCTCCTTGGGACCACCGCCCTTCGGGCCTGCTCCCTCACTGCCTCTTCCTGTCTGGGACTTTCAGAATCTGCCTTAACAGTGTCCTGCCTCTAGTCTGGACACATCTGTTCCTGAGGTGCCACCAGTGGTGTCAATGCCGGTCCAACATGGCCACAGACGTGGCTCTCACCTCAACCTTGACAGGACATTCCCCTCTGCCTGCCGCACCCCCCATCTCTTGGTGATATTTCATGCTCAGGTTACCCGACACCTAGGGCCCAGACACATTGCACTGTGGCATCTTCAGCTGGAATACCCCCTATAGCTCCCTGCACCCCAGAGGTTGGCACCAGGCCTCTCTTCTCCCACAGGACTGCCCTGGGTGCCTTTCTTTACCTTCCTGCTGCCTCTCAGCAACTTCTTGCCACATACTCCACATGGGTTGCAGGAGCCCTCTCCACATTCCCCATAAGCCTCAGCTCCCCAAGTTCAAAGCCCCAGCCCCGCCTCCAGGGCCTGTCTAGGAAATGTAGCATCTACGTGTTGCTGGCTCCCAGGAGTTATGGGGGGAAGTGTGGGCTGCTGGGACAGGCAAGGTCTGGACAAGAGGCTCAGCACTGCCAGGGGCAGCCTGGGCCTCGCTGTGCCCCCCCTCCCCACTAAGACCCTGACTGAGGAGCCCCTTGCCCTCTTCTGGTTGCGTAGAGAAGGCATCGAACTGGAAAGGACAAAGAAGGCTGTGGCAAATACACAGCAAAGCTTTCTGTGAAGTATCAGAGAGGACCTATTAGGTGTTGTGGCTATGGTCTCTGTCATATGGTCTTCTTCATTGCTTTTAAAACAACCCTGAGTGAAATCTCAAAACCATTCTTAAATTGTAGGTGATACAAACAGCCCACTAGCTAGATTTGGTGACTCCTGATTGAGATGAGATGTAACTGGTGTGGAGATCAGGAGATAGCAGCAATGGGGAATAGGTTTTTTCAGCCTGAGTTTTCTAAAGGACTCTTAGAAAAAATAGTCTTTTACTGAGACATGAATTAAAAGTGAATTCTGTAGGTGAGAATGGTGGGAGATCACTTTTTGGACTTACTAAATTTGATGTAATTTTTCTCTGCAATATAAGAACTGTGGAAAAAATGAGGAAAGTTGCTCTTAAGAAAGAAAATATAAAATAAAAAATGATTTCCCTTTAAGAAAATCTTTAAAAAGTCAGTAAAATTTGACTAAAGGTGAAGAAAAAGATTTGAAAGCAAATACAGTTGCTTGCACTGTACTCTGACACCCAACTGGAGAAGGGTGGGGACTCTAAGCCCTTCCAGAACAAAATAAACCTGTGGGACACAGCTTAGATAATGACCCAAGTCATAAAACCATGCTCATGTGAATGCCATGTGTGACTGCAATGCATTAGCTGCTGCTGGTGCCTCAGCCAGGCTGTCTGCTGTACACACTCCAAGAGGAATCTTACGCTCAGGGGGCTCCCTAGTCCTCCATCTCCCACAGCAACTTGTTTTCAGTTTATTTAATAATTTATTGAGGTGAAATTCACATAATATAAAACTGCCCATTCTAAAGTGAACAATTCATTGGCATTTAGTACATCAAATGTTGTGCATCTATTACCTCTACTTCCAAAACATTTTCATCTATCCGAAGTCAAACCCCTTACTCATGAAGCAGCTTATCCCCATCTCCCCGTCCCTCTAGCCTCTGATAATCAGCAATCCATATCTGCCTCTACTGATTTCTATTCTAGATATTTATTCTATTCTGGATATATTTCTATTCTGGATATATTTCTATTCTGATATCTATTCAGAATATCTATTCTGAATATTTCATATAAGCGGAATCATACTGTATGTGACCTTTTGTGTCTGGCTTCTTTCACTTGGCATAACGTTTTGGAGATTCAGCCATCCGCATTGTAGCATGGATCAGTACTTACTTTCTTTTCATGGCTGAATTATATTTCATTATATATGTATACCGCAATTCATCCATCCATTCACTGAAGGATATTTGGGCTGTTTGCACCTTCTGGTTACTGTGAATAACGTGGCTCTGAACATGATATATATGCACTTGGCTTGAGTACCTGTCTTCAATTCTTCTTGGTATATATCTAGAAGTGGAATTGTTAGTTCATACAGTAATGTTATGTTCGAACTTTTGAGGAACCACCACGTTACCTTCCACAGTAGCTGTACATTTTACATTCCTATCAGCAATATATGAGAATTTCAATTTCCCCACATCCTCAAGATGTTACCTTTCATTTTTAATATCATAGACATCCTAGTGGGTGGGAAATGGTAAACTCATTGTGGTGGGGGTTTTTTATTTATTTTTTTGTTGTTGTTTTTCTTGTTTTTAAGACAGAGTCTCAGCCGGGCACAGTGGCTCATGCCTATAATCCTAGCACTCTGGGAGGCTGAAGCAGGAGGATCACTTGAGCTCAAGAGTTCAAGACAAGCCTGAGCAAGAATAAGATCCCGTCTCTATTAAAAAATATAAAAATAAAATAAGACAGAGTCTCACTCTGTTGCCTGGGTGACAGTGCAGTGGTGTTATCGTAGTTCACTGCAACCTCAAACTGCAAACCACCACCACTACCACCATTATGAAACAGATGCCTCCTAGGCATAAGTGCAGGGTGGCATGGACATCATCTCTTCAGAATAAGGGTATCAGTGGAGAATAATTCTAGTACCTGGCTGCTGATGGTGAGGGTGGACAGCTTCCAGCTTAGCATCACCAGAGCAGAGGAGACCACAGACTGCAGATCCAGGGTGGGTCACAGTACGAGCATCACTCACACAGTCATGGGTTGCAGGGGTCCAAGGGGATGGCCCTGGACCTGAGAGCTCCATCTCTGCCTCCTCATGGCGACCTCTGAGGCTGGGCATGGCTGGAACCTGAAAACCAGCAAGGATACAGGTGAGTGTGCAGAAGGGCTAGTTCCAGGGATCTATCCTCCTATCATTGAGGGGTCTCTTCCTCTCTTCTTCTTCCACTGCAGCCAGAGACCTGAAGAGATCCTGGTGCTGCCTAGGTCCCAGGGATTGATGCTATGTCCCCTGATCTGCAACCCAAGAGGAGGGAGAGTCAGCCATGGGTACACAGACTCATGAACCAGGGCTGCAGGTACAAAAGGGTTAAGTAAGACGCTGACCCCCAAGGCAAAGTGAGCCCACAATGCCCAGCAGGCGCCCCTATCTCCCAAAGGGCCCAGGCCCGTCATGATAGGTGGAGAGTAGCCCCCAGAGATTGTACCATGCTGTGGGCCCACTCCTCTCACTTCTTGTTCCTGATACTTACAATGCTCTAAAGCTGGGCACACCAGACCCACCTAAAGTTAAGCAGCCAGGGGCAGCCTGTGCTGGAGATACACGTGGTCACCATATGCCAATGTCCACAAATCCTACTGGTCAATTCTGAGTTACACCCTCCTGGCAGCATCTACAGTGGGTGTCCCCATCTCTGTCCACCTAGGATGTCCTCCCACTGCACCAGCTGCTCCCTCCCAAGCTCCCATCTCCCTTTTCGTGTTGGCACCCCAGGGTTCACTTCTACACCTACACCAACTTCCTTAGTGATTTTTGTCCAGTCCTGAGGTGTCAACACTCCTTATCCTGTGAAGACTTGCAAACTTGGGCACATCTCCAGTCCTAATTGCTCCCTCTAAGCAGGAGGACATTCCCACCCAGTGGTATGATGAGTCCTGATTCCCTCCCAACCCCCACCTCCTCACTGCCCTCTGTGTAAATGCACCACACCCTGCCCAGAGGCCCACCTGGGAGCCCTCACTTACACTACACTACAACTCACTCTTCTGCCCTTCAAGTGTGAGGACAAGGCTAGAAATACTGGCACAAACCCACAGTGGAAAATGCTTGTCGACCTACAGACTGGATTTCTTCTCTTAGATACACATTTTTCAGTGTTTCCTGGACACTCATTGCATGCTGGGGTCTGTTCTAAGGCACACAGCAGTAGACTGTTGCCCTCATGGAGCTCCCTGGGGAGTTAGAACATAGTAAATGATCTATCAGTGAGGTGGGGCAGTGCTCTGGGCAGAGGTAGCAGGGAAAGGGCAGAGGCCTGAGGCAGGGGGGCATATTAACTAGGAGAGGGCAGGAGGTCTCACTGAAAAGTGACCTAAAGGTGGGAGGGAAAGAGCCAATGCAGACACGGGGGAGAGGCAGTCCCACTCTGTCCCAGGGGCGGAGTGAAGGCAAAGGCAGGGGAAGGAAGGGTCACACATGGCAGGTTCAATGAACAGTGGGGCAGCCAGTATGGATGAGGAAACGAGGGAGCAGAGTCACACCCAAGAGGCACTGTGTCAGGTCCCACAGGCCTTGCAATGAGGATACAGTCTGAAATGGAGGTTCCGCAGCAGAGGCTTAGAAGACAGCCAGGGTGTGGCCTCCCATCCCTCTGAGGGGGCACAAACTCTGTACAGATGCAGGGTCCTCAGTCAGTGGACTCTCCTCTTCTTTTTTGCCTTGCCTGAGAGGAAGGATGGTTTGCTCCACTTGGATTGAGCTAAAGTTGAGGAGAAATGTCAGAAGGAGTTGGCAGTGTCACCTGCTGAGAGTGAGGGTGTGGTCAAGGGGATACGGAAAGGAAATTGACATGTCCCTTCTCTGAAGGGTGGCAGGAGGATGGTACAGGAAGTCAAGGTGATGGCAGGTGTCACTCACAGTATGTCCAGGGAAGGAAGGGCTGGGTAGAGCTGCTGGACAGAGATCATCATCACGGAGGAATGCACAAATAGTGGCTACAGTAAGAAGACCAGAGGACAAGTGTAAGGACAAAGCTTGGGGAAGAAGGCAAGGAGGTATGGACAGAGCTCACAGGGATGGTCACTAGGGACAGACTATAAGAGGCCATGGCTGCCCCGTAAGGCACCAGCCACATTTCTCTATCAGGAAACAAAACAAAGCATTTCAAGATTAACCTGACAGGGTGCTTGCTCACAGGGACAGTGTGAGATTAGAGTCAAAGCAAGAACAGGGAGTAAGGTGCCCATCCATGCAGCAGGAGAACAGAGTAGGAGACATGGGAGAAGGGGTCACAAGACCCTAAGTGACTGTGTCTGCCTGCCCTGAGAAAACCTCATTCTCCCCCATCCAAGGGAAGACATAATCTTTGTTTAGTTTATTGCAGTATTTATTCAGTTCATTTTATTTTAAAATACTTGGAATTCTCATCGTTATTATATATGGGCACATTCACATGGCTCAAAATTTTTAAACTAAAAAAGGATTTATAGTTAAAAATCTCCAAGCCAGCCACTCAGTTTTCCTTCCATGTCTAATATACCCTTCCTGATTATTCCAGGCTTATACAAGCAAATACACATTTTTTTGCCTACTTATTATAAATTATATCAAACTATGCTTTTGTTTTACACCTTGTTTTTCTCACCTCATTATATGCAAGATCTTGCCAACAAGGACATAGAATTAATCTGTGGTAGGCAAAACACCCCTCCCCCCATGTCCACGTTCTAATCCCTAGAACCTGTGGATAAATTACCCTACACAGTAAAAGGGCCTTCGCAGAGGTATTTAAGGTTATGGACATGATTATTACCCTGGTGGACCCAAATAATAACAAGTTCTTAAAAGCCTGAGAAGGATCTGACAGGACCACAAAGACCTGCAAGTGCTAAGGGCCGCTCAGGCTGGCATGCAGCAAGGAAATGTAGACCTCTGTGCAACAACCGCAAGGAAACAGATGCTGCCAACAGCTTGAACGAGCTCGTATGCAGATTTTCCCAGATTAAAGGCTAAACTTGTTGCCGAGAAGACAGACAACTGAAGATCCAGAAGCCACCCTCCAACAGTAGGCATCCAATCCCTCGGCCCCCTACTCCCTTGGGAGAGAACAAGTCCAAACTCTTCCCCTCCCCAGAGTCTCCTTCCCAAAGAGTGAATCCACCTCTAACGTAGTCTTCCAGGCCGGACACTTGGCGCCAAGCGAAACCCCCTTTTCTGCCCCAACTCTATGGGCCTCCGACGAGGCATCGAATTCCTGGAGCCTCTTCCTTCACCCCAACCCCCTGTGCGCCCGGGAACACCATTCAATGGCACATCTGCCCCGTCGCTCCGCCCGACCTCTCGTGGTCGCCTCGCCACGCGATAACGCCGCCAGCCTCCGGGGCAGAATCGCAGCTCGGCCTACCGCGGCGCACCGTGCCGCAAGGCGTTCTCCCGGACCCCCCTCCTGGAAAGCCGCCCTCGGAGGCTCCAACCCCCACCCCAGGTCGAGCAGCCCCCGCCCTGCCCGCCCAACGCTCCCACAACCCCCCGCGCGGCTCCGCCCCCGTCCCTTTCGAGCTCGGAGAGGTCTCGAATCACCGCCACCAGAAAGGTGGCTCAGGAACACCTGGACGCACAGTCGTAAACCTGGAGCATTCGTACAACTCACTCACCTCCTCAACGGGTCGCGCAATGCAGGGAACGCTGCGCTGCAGCACCAAAGTATCTCGGCCTAGGAACTGACCGACACCCGGAAGTCCCGCCCGACTTCCGGCTGGTGGACCAGTCCAGTCTGGGAGGTCGTGGCCACTCTAGACGGCGGAGGCGGGGGCGACTCTGTGGTTCAGCTCCCGAGTTGGGTATCCCGAACTCCGAGCCCAGGGTGCCTACTGATCCTGGCGGTCAGATTGGCCCCGTGCACTGAACAAGATGGCAACAAAATAAAAGCAGACGCTATTAGAAATGCAGAGAGAACTAGGTATACTGCTGTAGTGATAGATTTTAATACACGGGTCCTCAGAATCCGTACAGATTGTAGTTTGCTAAAACGTAAGGACGCACTGGGAAGAACTGAATCAATCAATAAGTGATTTGACAGATAAATGGAAAAATTCACATTCCTTCAGTAGATAATACATTTTCATGAGGTTCTGCATGAATCATTTACAAAAATTAATTATACACTTGGACATAAAGAATATTTTCATGAGGTTTTGCATGAATCATTTACAAAAATTAACCGTACAATTGGACATAAAGAACGAATATTTTAAAATATTTATCTTGCACACAGATTAAACTATCAAAATAAAAAATACATAATTCAAAATTCACCAAAAAACCTAACTGTTGAAATTTAAGAAACATTGTAGATAACCTTTAAATTCAAAAGGCCATTAGATAGAAAATTACAGACTATAAAGTAATGAAAAGTAACCACTTTATTCTTAAATCTATGAGACCCAGCGTAAAGTGTACTAAGAGAAAAATATATAGCCTTAAATAAGTCTTTGTTATGAAAGAAGATAAGGCATTTATCTCAAGAAGTTAGAAAAAAGGGCATGGTGGGGTGGCTAGCACCCATAGTCCCAGCACTTTGGGAGGCCTAGGCGGGAGGATGGCTTGAGGCCAGGATTTTGAGACCAGCCTGAGCAACATAGGGAAACATGTCTCTACAAAAAATAAAATTTTAAAAATTATCCAGGTGTGGAGGCTTGCCTGTAGTTCCAGCAACTCTGGAGGTTGAGGCAGGAGGATCTCTTGAGCCTAGGAGTTGGAGGCTGCAGTGAGATATGATCGTTTCACTGCACTCCAGCCTGGGCCATGGAGCAAGGCCCTGTCCTAAAAAAAAAAAAAAAAGAAGAGAGTTAGGCAAAAAGATCAATAGCATTTCTCTGCACCAGCAATAACCAACCAGATAATGTAACAAAAATAAAATATCCTCTGTAATGTCAACAAAAACTATAGGATATTTGGGAATTAAAATAACAAAAAGCACTCAAGACATCTATGAACATTTTGAAATTCTGTTATAGTAAAGGACACAGAAGATTGTCTCAATCAATGGAGATATATTTCTTGCTCTTGGATAGATCAACTTAATATTTTGAAGATTTAATTTCCCCTAATTTAATCTATAAATTCACAGCAATATAATCAAAGTCCTACTTCAATTTTTAGAAGGAAACTCAAAATGTGTATGGAAAATTAAGTCAATGAATAATCTCAATCAACCTTAAAAAGGAAAGGGGGGTTGGGTGTGATGGCACCTGTAGTCCCAGCTACTTGGGACACTGAGGAAGGAGGATCCCTTGAGCACAGGAGTTTGAGGCTACAGGGGGCTATTATGACACCACTGTACTCTAGCCTAGGCAACAGAGTAAGATTCTATCTAAAAACAAAAAAAGGAAAAGAAGGAGCATACACTTTAGGCATCGGCACAAGAATCCACAAATAGCAAAAGCAGCACAACCAAGAGATCAGTGTCAGACTCTGTACAAACGGCACTTTAATAGACGAGGGAAGTAGCCCCACAACACAGAGGTGTCGAGAAACGAGCTCATCAGTGGAGAACAGAACAAGACCCCTTCCAACAATGCAAATGACAGAACTCTCTGAATGCACTAAAGACCTGAATATGCACAGTAAACAATGGGTTAGTAGAAAAAAACTTGCAGGAAATATTTCTGTAACCCTGGGTTGGAAGAGATCCTCTGCTAGTTAGGCCTCAGAGAAATATAAATTGGGCGATGAGATGTCACTTCACATCCCTGCATTGGCAAGTTAGGAACCTGGATAATGCCAGTGTGAGCGCTTGGGGTACAATTTTGTTTCTCTCCTGTAAAACTACAAGTTTGCAGGGTGGCTTCCCTCAGATGTCATCAGGGACCCAGGTGCCCCCATCAGGATGTTCTGCTTGCTGACTTGGAGAGCGAGAGAACAGGCAGTAGGGATAACGAGCTGCTTCTGCCATGGTCTTCCCACGGGTTACCTGCTGCACTTACCACCAGTTACCTAACTTACCACCAGTTACCTGCTGCACTCGGATGCAGTCCCTGCCCAAGAGGAGGTATCCAACGTCCCATCCAGTCCCTAACGCAGCTCAGTCCAGTCCCTCTGGACAAGGCGCAGCCTCTCCACCAGGTCCTACAGCTAAAGGGCAAATTGCCTGCCCTCCACCACCCAGCACACAACGTGAAGGGGGACAGCGGGCAACACGCAGCAGCTTTCAGGCCCTGCCTGCAGTGTCCAAGGACAGCTCTGATGTGCAGTTATTGCGCACACTGCCTAGTTACTTTGAATGCAGAGTTTCTACATGGTGCAAGGGAACTCGGCAGCTATCTCCATGCGTGGTCTGCAGCATCCTCCCATGAGCACCTCTGCGGCAATGCTGGAGACCTTGTCCCTGACAGGGCAGGGGACCCCGGACAGCGCCCTGGTGCCCGTGCCTCAGCACACCTGACCCGATCCTTCAGGAGGGCTTCCTTGTCCTGATCCTCCATGCACACCTGTGAAGGGGTGTGAGCGCCTGTGCTGTCTGGGGCTGCACAGCTCTGCAGGGGCTTCCTGATGTGGCAGTTTGGGGCCTGGTGGGTCTCAGGCCAGGCTTGCGGTTTCTCTAGACTATAATATCGTTCACTCTAAGAGTGGGGCAGCTTCTCGTCTACTGCCTTCCATCAGCTCCACATGCAAAGGCCCTATCTAGTCTCGGGTTTAAGCCTGAGGACTCCTGTCTGATTTACTGGTCTCTCTGTGCTCCTCGTCCTCCTCTCTCCACCTCAAGGTGGCTACGTTGAGGCCACTTGAACTGCCAGGCTCAGTGGGAAGGCAGTGCCTGACTTTGGCCACCTGCCCAGCATATATTTACAGGATGACATTCCATGAAGAAGACACAGGGCACTGTGGGCAGGGCCATCTTCATGGCATTTGATCTGTGCAGTCGCACAGGGCTGTGATCTCAGAAAGGCCCTATGCTTGGTTTCATGCTGGACAGACACCCATTATCTGGCCAAGAAGTATTTGGGAGGAACGTGGGGCACAGACTTAACTACTGTTTAGGTTTCATCTTCAGGGTCTCACCTTCTCAGAATCTCATGTGGGGTCCAGAAGAAGCTGGCTTTTTCTCTGCCTCATGGGGCCCAGTTACCAGATTCTTGGTCAGCACAGATCACAGGCTACAGGCAGAGGGAACCCCTCTAGTCCAGCTTTGGTCTCTTCACCTGTGTCTCTGTCTGCTGTCCTCTAGTCTGTGTCTCTCTGTGAGGGCTTGCTGAAAGTCACAAGAAGGAGCCAACACTCAGCCCATTCCAAATTATTTTCAGC
>CAUYRT010048331.1:0-21191 GCA_963574885.1 Lepilemur ruficaudatus
TTTTTTTTTTGAGACAGAGTCTCACTCTGTTGCCCGGGCTAGAGTGCCGTGGCGTCAGCCTAGCTCACAGCAACCTCAAACTCCTGGGCTCAAGCAATCCTCCTGCCTCAGCCTCCTGAGTAGCTGGGACTACAGGCATGCACCACCATGCCCGGCTAATTTTTTCTATATATTTTTAGTTGACCAATTAAGTTCTTTCTATTTTTAGTAGAGACGGGGTCTTACTTTTGCTCAGGCTGGTTTCGAACTCCTGACCTTGAGCAATCCGCCCGCCTCGGCCTCCCAGAGTGCCAGGACTACAGGCGTGAGCCACTGTGCCCGGCCTAATGGGCTGTTTTTAATGATCCAGTCTCTGTGGCAGTTATTTTCCTTGATCTTCTTTGATGCCCGGGTAGCTGATGTGGCTATGAGTTATAAGTACTAGTATTGTAGTGTGATATATATGGGTGTACAATGTATAGGTCATATGTAAGGAGTTTTGAAACTACATTGCTAGCAAGTCTGGCTCCTCCTAAAGCTCATGTGAGAATGAAAGTAAAAGTACTATTTTGAGTGGTTGTATCAATATCTAGATTGTAAAACTGTGTATTTTAAAAGAATTTTCATTCTATTATCATGTCCCATTCTTGCAACTCCTCTAATGCAAAAAATATTACAATACCTATTTTATAAGTCTTGGCAAATTGAGAAACAGTAAGATTAAGTCACATTTCAGAGGTTAAACAATTAGTAGCAGACAAAGGAAGAGAGTGTACTTCTTTGGACTAGTAGCCACTATTATGTACCAGTGTTACTCTGCTTTTACCAGAGTTTTCCTTTGGCCTGACCTGGTTTTAGTAGAATAACTGCATAAATATCACAGATAACTCCTCTGCTGTCTCTAATTCATTTAAAGAACATATAAAAATAGTGTACTCACTGGCATTTTTTAAAAATATTTTTTACCGATAGTTTGCAGTCTTACATTTAAATGGAATTTTGCTTTTACATTAAAAATCTTATCTGCCTATTAGGAATGTGAAATTCTTGATTAGATTCGAATCTCATCTTTTTTAATTTGTGGAATAAGAATCATTCCTTCATAGCAATTGACATTGTGTTTTGCTATAATGTTGTAGGGGTGTTCTTGTTGGAAACACAATTCTGGACATTGCCTGACTTCATCTATGTCTTTCTCTGCCTTTAGATTTATAGGTTGTTTTAGGTTTATGATCCTTTTTACTGTATGATGCGAGGATCCTTCCCCCTTGCGTAGTTTTGCTTTATCCCCAGTATCCCTCTCTTTTTTGTGTGTTTTAAAGTCCTACAGTTTTGTTTTCTTCGTTTTTTAGTTGTCTGTTTTTCTTATGAGCTCACGTACATTTTCCTGGTTACATTGAGGCTGAGATCAGAAAAACTATCAGCTACTGCCAAGATACCTCTTGAGTGTAAAGTTGCACAAATGCTTTTTTTTGTCTCTTCCACTTTCTAATTTAACAATGTGATATAGAAACTAGAAACTAGAAAGTGAGTTTTTCTTTTGGTATGTAGAGTGTTTCTGATTTACTTTTTTCAGGTTGTCACATTGCTTTCCCTCTCACGTGTTTCCTTTTTAGATTGCATTTGCATTTCAAGACACTGACTTATTTGGTATTGGCATTAAGACTGTTGATTTTGCTTACAGTTTCCATAGAACCATCCCCTTTCTCTGGACCCAGATTATTTAGGCACTGGTTAGAAAAGTGCATTTTCAGATACTTTTGTTATTTTCCTTTATTTATCACCAGTGATTTTGCTTTTATTTACTTGAGTTTTGTACATTCATGATTAAGCAAGTTTTAAGGCCCTATACCAGAAGTTGCCAATTTTTCATTGTTCAAAGTGTCCTTAGTGTGTCAGTAATTTTTTCACAGTGACTCTGCTCCAAAAGAAATACCTAACAGTTTACGTCATTACATGGTTGGGATCAAACAGCTTAAATATTTACGCTAATAACATAGTAACTTTTTGAAAAAAATAATACAGATAAATTGAAAACAAAACACTACTTTAATTTCATTCTTAAATAATCACAACTACTAATGAGTTGTGTGTGCCTCTTGGACATTACATACTTTTTCAAACACTGCAAATAAATTGAACATTGCCATCCCATTTCCTGTTCCACATTGATTTTTAGCACAGTTGCTTTTTATCGTAGTAACTACTGAAAACCCAGCTTTGCAAAAGTATGATGTCATAGAAATGAATGCCGTGTGATGTAACCTTGAAACTGTAAACTAATTTGTGTTTGCAGTTCTCTCAGTGATCAACAGTTGTGTATTACTGTTTCTCTTGAAAAGTTAAGCTATCCGCAGTGCTTCTGTGAGTTTTCTATGGTGTCTTGGGGTGCCTTGGTACACAATTTGGGGCCAATAGCCCTTAGTACTTTTTTCTCATCTACCATGACATCATGTTTTTCTGGTGTATACCAAGTGTTTGGAAGATGGCAAGTGCTCATTAAATTTTGGTTGGTTTCCATTGTCCTTAGGCAAACATTTGGTTCATGAAAGTTGGAACTAAAAAGAGCCTATGTACAATCTTCAATTCCAAAATAAGATATATTTTAAAGTGCAGTATTTTGTTATGTTTTGCCATGCTTCTTGTTTTCCTCTTGAATGAATTCTGATGACTGTAAGACATTTAAATGGGCTTGTCAGAGGCATAGTTCAAAACCTTAATCTCTTCCCTTTTGTTTTTAATGTGTGGAACTCATCTTAGACATCTGCTCTAAGAAAAACAATTATAGAAATTATGATGCAGTGGTCTCATCTTGAATGTTATTTTGCAACTTAGCTAGCTCCTGTGCTTTTAAGTTTTAGTTGCTTAATAGTCTTATTTCAAGGTAAATACTGTGAGGCAAGTGTAGCTTCAAATTTCTTGTCATTAGTTTGACTGAGTCACCTTGCTCTGATTCACCACTGCAGACAACCAAATTGAGAATAAGAATTCAGTGGGTGGATACAGGGGTAACATCTGCTTTGCCAGCATTCTACTCACTGAATATCTATTTGTAGAGTTCAGGTATTGCAATTAAAAAAAAAAAAAAACAGGTAAAGCCTGGGCACATAAAAATCTCCTTTAGAGAAAGTTTTGATACATTGCAATTCTGTTTTGACTTGGCTGGAATTTTTCTTGCTTAAAAAAATTGGTTAATCCTCCCTAGAGTGTTAAGTGCTATGTCAATATTTTGCTAATTATGCAGAAGGAGCACCAGATGGTTTCTGAGGATGACACTCTATGGGTGGGAGCACTATTGACTGAAGCTGTGGTAAACGTTGTAGCTCTGTAATATCATAATCTATAGACTACATCCATGTACTTTTGAGACAGAGGACCAGACAATTAAATAATATTTTTAAGGTAAAAAATACTATTAGTTCCAAAGAAAGAGTTTAGGTTGCTTATAACCTCTCATGCACTAAGAAGGTAACATTTAGAATGAACCTCCTCTTATAATCGTCAAAGAAAAATGTTTCTATATATGTCCTTAGAAACTTATTTTTTTCTTTTACTAACCTTTTCCCTTTTCCCTGCCAATATCTCAGATTGTTAACTTATTTTTTTTATTCAACAAAATCAGATTCTTAACTGAGATAAAAAATGTTGGGTTTTTCTTATTATATTGCCTTCAGTTAGCCTGCAAGAAGGATTGGTTGTTTTGCTCCATTGCCTTCCCTCAATCAGTTTACCTACATTGGGAAATGGAGACTAAAAATTAATTGCTACACCAGAAATGTCTTTGTAATGGACTCCAAATCTAAAGCAATGATGGTACCAGTCTCCAAGATGTAATCATATATAATAACAATTATGACAACACATAAGTTTAGAATAACCCACCCTACAGTGTATCTTATTGGAAGCAAGAGTCAGGGTGTTAAAAAATCACAGTTTACCATAAGAATATGGGTTTTTTAAAAATGAACTTTGATAAGTAAATTGATATACTATATAATGAAATATTTATTTTTACCAAGTACATTACCTAAATTGTTCTTTTCTTTGAAAATATGGTGTAATCAAAAATTTATTGAAGGCTCTGTACCAAGATACTATATAGATTTATGAAAGGAAAGAGATAATAACCCTTAAGAGGTTTTATAATCTGAAGAAGTGCATATTGAAATAATTTAAGAGTTCCGTGTTCATGCAGGCCAGGATCAGTGCTCAGTTAACATATGTTGAAGGAAAAAAATTGCATTATGTAGGATTAACATAAATAGGTCATCGATTCCAGCTAGTTCATTATGATAAATTTTTCTTGATTTGAAAAAGCAAGTAAATAAGTTAAACTACCTGTAAGTTTAAATGTGAATTTAGGAACTGGTAGTCTTTAATGTGCATGATCATGTAGACTAGAATCATGCTACAATTTACTAATATGTTAATTAACAGCTTGTACATTTTAAGAGTGGCAACATTTTCCTTTCTCAGATGTTATTCATTCCTGTTTGTTCTGATGTGACATGAGATCGGTAAATATTTTGTACTCCTTGTGATTGTACACAAAATGAGGTTGGTAGATAGTTGAATTATCTTAAAGATATGAGAGTAACTGAAATGAAAGGGATATTAATAAAGCCATGATAAAGTTTAATTCAAGAGTATTAAAATGAAATGTCCTATTAAAATGATATCTAACATGTTTTTGTGTCACTGAGTCATGTTTATAGAGAAAGGAGTCAAGTTGAAGTGATCTGCTTGATTCAACCTATTTTACAGCAACAGTTTTACTTTTGCATAAATGGTTAAATATTCACTGCATTCCCAGATGATATGTATGCCAGAAAGTGACCAAAGTCAGCTGGAAGGAAGAATCATTTATTGCTCAGTATGCCTGATTAAAATAAAATTTAAAAATTATTAAAAATTACACAAAGGGAGTATATGTTCAGTGGACCGGTCTGGGCATAGTCGTGACTGTCGTGACTTGTTCTCCTCTTATTTATATGAAGCTAATTCTATAGTGTTTACTCTGGTATTTATTAGCACAAGACTAAAATACCTCTCATCTTTGTTTTGGCTAACAGTATTTTGTAGTATTTTGTAAAACAGCATGTCGTCTTAAAGGTGCTTCCATTATGCTCAGACCAACATACCAGAATGATAAATCCTAAAACTTTATTCTTAGATTTACTAAGCTGTACTGACTCTAGGAGAATATGAAAGACGTTTGTAACTAATATACCAACTGTGCATATTATAGCATACATTAAAGATAAAGCCTTCCCAGGTATGTCATTATTATTTACAAAATTAAATACTATTATGTTTCAGGGACTGTGAGGACTCTTGTGAAACCAATTCTAAAATAAATTTATTTGTTTGGATAGGTTACATATATATATGATAAAAATCTATAAAGATACAAAGGATATAAAATAAAAAGTAGGATTCCTCCTACTTATTTCTTGCAAGTTCTACAGATTCTCAGGTTCCCTCCCTGAAAGTCATGTTTACTGCTAGTTTCTTATATATCTAAATATAATCTATCAATTTTATTCTTTAAAAAATTTATTTTATTTTTATAGTTTATTGATACATAGTATTTATACATATGCATGGAATGCATTGTGATATTTTGTTACATGCACAGAATGTGTAATGATCAAGGCAGGGTATTTAGGGTATCCATCACCTCAATAATTTATCATTTCTATGTGTTGGGAACATTTCAAGTCCTCTCTTTTAGTTATTTTGAAATACATAATACATTGTTGTTAAGTATAGTCACCCTACTCTGCTGTCGAACATTAGAACTTATTCCTTGTATCTAACTGTATGTTTGTACCCATTAACCAACTTCTCTTCAGCCCTCCCTGCCTCCTCCCCTGACACACACCCTTCCCAACCTCCGGTAACTGTCATTCTACTCTCTACCTTCATGAGATAAACATTTTTTAGCTCCTACATATGAGTGAGAATATGAGATATTTGTCTCTCTGTGCCTGGCTTATTTCCCTTAACATAGTGATCTATAGTTCCATCCATGTTGTGGCAAATGACATGATTTCTTTATTTTTATGGCCAAATAGTATTCCATTGTGTATATATGTCACATTTTCTTTATCCATTTATCCATTAATGGACATTTAGGTTGATTCCATATCTTTGCTAATGTGATAGTGTGGCAATAAAGATGGGGGTGCTGGTTTCCCTTTGATGTACTGATTTCCTTTCCTTTGGATAAATACCCAGGAGTGGGCTTGCTGGATCATATGATAGTTCTTTTTTTCGTTTTTTGAGAAATCTCCATATTGTTTTCCATAGTGGCTGTACTAATTTACATTCCCACCAACAGTGTATGAGTTCCCTTTTCTGCATGTCATCACCAGCATCTGTTATTTCTTTTTTGTCTTTTTATTTATTTATTTATTTTAATTTTTTTATTTCAGGAAATTATGGGGGTACAAACATTTTGGTTACATGTTATGACTTTGTCACTTCTCAACCATGATTGGAGACATGCCGTTTCCCGTGTTACAGTGCTCACCACATCCATTAGTTGTGAGTTTACTCACCTCCAATGCCCCTACCCTCAAAGAATATTACTACTGTGTGAGCACCTTAGTGTTGATCAGTCAGTGCCAGTTTGATGGTGAGTACATGTGGCTTTTTAATAGTAGCTGTTCTAACTGGGGTAAGATAATATGGTGGTTTTGATTTGCATTTCCCTCATGATTAGTGTTGTTGAGCATTTTTGCCTGTACCTGTTGGCCATTTGTTTTTTTTTTTTTTTTTTTTTTGAGACAGAGTCTCACTCTGTTGCCTGGGCTAGAGTGCCGTGGCATCAGCCTAGCTCACAGCAACCTCGAACTCCTGGGCTCAAGCAATCCTTCTGCCTTAGCCTCCTGGAGTAGCTGGGACTACAGGCATGCACCACCATGCCCGGCTTATTTTTTCTCTATATATTTTTAGTTGTCCATATAATTTCTTTCTATTTTTAGTAGAGATGGGGTCTCACTCTTGCTCAGGCTGGTCTCGAACTCCTGAGCTCAAATGATCCACCTGCCTCGGCCTCCCAGAGTGCTAGGATTACAGGTGTGAGCCACCGTGCCCGGCCCCTGTTGGCCATTTGTGTGTCGTTTTTTGAGAAATGTCTCTTCATGTCCTTTGCCCACTTTTTGTCGGATTATTTGTTTTTTTGTTTGTTTTTGCTGCTGAGTGGTTTGAGTTCCTTGTATATTCTGGAAAGAAGTCCTTTGTTGGATGAATAGTTTGCAAATATTTTCTCCCATCCCACAAGTTGTCTCTTCACTCTATTTCCTTTTCTGTGCAGAAGGTTTTTAGTTTTATAGTCCCATTTGTCTATTTCTGTTTTTGTTGCCTGTTCTATTGAGATCTTAGTCATAAAGTCTTTACCTTGACCAATTTCCTGAAGTATTTTTCCTGTGTTTTTTCTAGTAATTTTATAGTTTTGGGTCTCACATTTATGTCTTTAGTCCATCTTCAGTTGACTTTTGTGTATGGTGAGAGATAGGGGTCTAGTTTAATTCTTCTGAATTTGGATATCCAATTTTACTAGCACCATTTATTGAAGAGGGAGTCCTTTCCCCAATTTATGTTGGCACCTTTGTTGAAAAATCAGTTGGCTGTAAATACATGGATATACTTCTGAGTTCTCTATTCTGTTCCATTGGTATATGTGTCTTGTCTGTTTTTATACCAATACTATGCTGTTTTGGTTACTATAGCTTTGTAATATATTTTGAAGTCAATTAGTGTGATGCTTCTAACTTTTTAATTTTTGCTCATGATTGGTTTGGCTATTCAGGCTCTTTTATGGTTCCATATGAATTTTAGGATTGTTTTTTCTATTTCTGTGAGAAATGTCATTGATATTTTGATAGAAATTGCATTGAATCTGTACATAGCTTTGGGTAATATGGTACTAATTCTTCTGGTCCATGAGCATGAGGCATCTTTCCTTGTGTTTGTGTCATTTTCAATTTCTTCCAACAGTGTTTTGTAGTTTTCCTTGTAGAGGACTTTCATCTTCTTGGTTAAATTTATCCTTAGATATTTTATTTTTTTGTAGCTATTTTAAGTGGGATTGCCTCCTTGATTTCTTTCTCAGCTAGTTCATTATTGGTATATAGAAATGCTATTGATTTTTGTATGTTGATTTTGTATCCTGGGGCTTTACTGAATTTGTTTATCAGACATAAGAGCTTTTTGGTGGAGTCTTTAGGTTTTTCTAGATATAAGATCACATCATCTGTAAAGAGGAATAAGTTTGACTTCCTCTTTTCCAATTTGGTTGCCTTTTATTTCTTTCTCTTACCCGATTTCTCTGGCTAGGAGTTCTATACTTGTTGAATAGGAGTGGTGAAATGTGGGCACACTGTCTTGTTCCAGTTCTTAGAGGAAAGGCTTTCAGCTTTTTCCCATGCAGTATGATGTTAGCTATGGGTTTGACATATATCACCTTTCTTATGTTGAGCCATAATCCTTCTATGTTTAGTTTATTGAGAGTTTTAATCATGAAGGGATGTTGGATTTGATCAAATGCTTTTTCTGCATCTATTGAGATGATCATATGGTTTTTGTCTTTCATTCTGTAGTTGTGATGTATAACTTTTACTGATTTGTGTATATTGAACCATCCTTGTATCCCTGGGATACATCCCACATGATTGTGGTATGTTATCTTTTTGTTGTGGTGTTGGATTTGGTTTGCAAATATTTTGTTGAGTGGATTTTCATGTATGTTCTTCAGGGGTATTGGCCTGTAGTTATCTTTTTTTTCTTTTTGGCTTCTTGTTTGGTTTTGGTATTAGAGTACTGTTGGCCTTGTGAAATGAGTTAGGGAGAATTCCCTCCTCTTCAATTTTTAGAATAGTTTGAGGAGAATTGGTGTTAGTTCTTCCTTGTAAGTTTAGTAGAATTTGGCAGTGAAGCCATCTGATCCTGGACTTTTCTTTTTTGGAAGACTTTTTATTACTGATTCAATGTCATTGTTTCTTATTGGTCTGCTCAAGTTTTCTATTTCTTTCTGATTCAATCCTGGTAGGTTGCATGTGTCCAGGAATTTCCTTTAGGTTTTCAGATTGTTAGTAGATAGTTTTTTATAACAGTCTCATTATCTTTTGTATTTCTGTGATATCAGTTGTATGTCTTCTTTTTTATTTCTGATTTATTCGGATCTTCTCTCTCTCTTTCTCTCTCTCTCTTTTTTGGTTAGTCTATCTAGAGGTTTATCAATTTTGTTTACTTTTCATAAAAGATAAACTTTTTGTTTCATTGAGTCTTTTTTTTCTTGTCTGTATTTCATTTGGTTCTGCTGTGATTTGTATTATTCATTTTCTGTCACTAATTTTGTGTTTGGTTTCATCTTGCTTCTTTATTTCCTTACTGTTTATTGTTAGATTGTTTATTTGAAATCTGTATACTTTTCTGATGTAGGCATTTATTGCTATAAACTTTCTTCTTAGTACTCCTTTTACTGTATCCCATAGGTTTTGTTATGTTGTATTTCGATTTTCATTTGTTTTAAGAAATTTTTTGAGTGTAGTGGTGCAATCACAGCTCACTGCAGTCTTGCAGTCCTGAGTTCAAGTGATCCTCCTGCCTCAGCCTCCCAAGTAGCTGGGAATCCCAGTGCATGCCACTGCATCCAACTAATTTTTATTTGTTTGTTTTGTAGAGATAGAGCCTCACTATGAAACCCAGACTGGTCTTGAACTTCTGGTTCAAGCAATCCTCCCTCCTCAACTTCCCAAAGTGCTGGGATTATAGGCATGAGCCAGCATGCCTGACCTGAGAGCATATTGTTTAATTTTTGTGTATTTCTATAGTTTCTAGAGTTCCTCTTGTTATTGATTTCTAGTGTTATACCATTATGATCAGAGAAGGTATCTGTTATGATTTTGATTTTTAAAAATTTGTTGAGACTTGTTTTTCATCCTTATATATGGTCTATTCTGGAGAATGTTCTGTGTTCTGATGAGAAGAATGTGTACTCTGTAGCTGTTGGATGAAATGTTTTGTAAATATCTGTTAGGTCCATTTGGTCTAAAGTGTAGTTTACATCCAATATTTCTTTGTGAATTTCCTGTTTAATAATGAGAGTGGGCTGTTGATGTCCTCCACTATTATTAAATTGGAGTCTGTCTCTCCCTTTAGATCTAATATTTACTTTATATATCTGGATGCTCCATTATTGGGTACATGTATGCTTAGAATTTTTATATCCTCTTGCTGAATTGATCCCTTTATCATTATATAATGACCTTATTTTTCATTTACTGTTTTTGACTTAATGTCTTTTTTTATCAAATATAAGTAGAGCTATTCCTGCTCATTTTTGGATTCCATTTTCATCCTTTTACTTTCAGTCTATATGTGTTTTTATAGATGAATTTTTTTGTAGAAAGTATATAGTTTTGTCACATATTTCTTATCCATTCAATCTGTCTATATCTCCTAAGTAAAAAATTTGATCTATTTACTTTCAAGGTTATTATTGATATATAAGGGCTTATTTCCCTCATTTTATTAATTGATTTGTTTTGTATATCCTTTGTTACTTTCTTTTTCGCTTATGGTTTATCATTGTGGTTTGGTGGTTTCTGTACTGGTAACATTTGAGTCCTTTCTCTTATTTGTGTGTTTGCTCTACCTGTAGGTTTTATACTTTAATATATTTTTATGATGATGGATACTATCTTTTTGCTTCCAGGTATAGGACTCCCTTAAGCATTTCTTGTAGATTTGATCTAGTGGTAATGAATTGGCTCAGCTTTTGCTTGTCTGGGGAGGGCTTTATTTTTCAATTTTTTTTTTCATTTATGGAAGATAACTTTTTTTTTTTTTTTTTTTGGAGACAGGGTCTTACTCTGTTGCCTGGGCTAGAGTGCAGTGGTGTCATCATAGCTCACTGCAACCTCAAACTCCTGGGCTCAAGCGATCCTCCTGCCTAAGCCTCCTGAGTTGCTTGGACTACAGGCATGTGCCATCATGCCTGGCTAAGTTTTCTGTTTTTCATAGAGATGAGGTCTCATTATGTTGCCCAGGCTGGTCTTGAACTCCTGGGCTCAAGCAGTCCTCCTTCCTTGGCCTTCCAAAATGCTAGGATTACAGGCATAAGCCTCCATGCTCAGCCAATGAAGGATATCTTTGCTGGGTATGGTATGCTTGGCTGACAGGTTTTTTTTCTTTCAGTACTTTGAACATATTATCATATATTATCCCATTCTCTGCTGGCCTTAAGATTTCTGCTGAGAAATCCACTGTTAGTCTAATAAATGTTTCTTTATACTAAGTACTTCCTCTTTTTGTTTTTAGAATTCTCTTTGTCTTTAACTTT
Source organism: Lepilemur ruficaudatus (assembly GCA_963574885.1). Taxonomy (NCBI): domain Eukaryota; kingdom Metazoa; phylum Chordata; class Mammalia; order Primates; family Lepilemuridae; genus Lepilemur; species Lepilemur ruficaudatus. The sequence goes on from CAUYRT010048331.1 coordinate 11,330, forward strand.
TGATGCTTACAGTATACTTTATCATGGAGAAGACCTTTTTGAATTGTATCTATTTGGTGATATCTGAGCTTCTCTATCTGGATTCCTAAATCTCTTGCAAGACTTGGAAAGTTTTCAGCTTTATTTTCTTAAATAGGTTTTCTAATCCTTTTGTTTTCTCTTCACCTTATGAGACACCAAAAATTCTAACGTTTGGTTGCTTTATGGAGTCCCATATGTCACATTGGTTTTATTCATTTTTAAAAAATTCTCTTTTCTTTATTTTTGCCTAAGTTATTTCAAAAGACCTGTCTTCAGGTCCTGAAATTCTTCTACTTTATCTAGGCTATTATTGAAGATTTCAAATGCATTTTGTATTTCATTCAATGAATTCTTCAGTTCCAGAATTTCTGGTTTTTATTTTTTTAATGATTGCTATCTCATTGGTAAATTTCTCATATTTTGAGTTGTTTTTCTGATATCTTTGTATTGTTTATCTGTGTTTTCTTATATCTCACTGAGCTTCTTTAAAATCATTATTTTGAATTCTTTTTCCAGAATTTCATAGATTTCTTTTTCATTGGAATCTGTTGCTGAAGAATTATTGTGTTCATTTGGAAATATCATATTTCTTTGCTTTTTCATATTTCTTGTGTCCTTATTTTGGTATCTGTGCATCTGGTGTAAAATTGCTATTTTGGTTCTTCTTTGTGGAGGAGGCAGGTACCAGATGCCTCTAGTCAACCATCTTGAAGCTCCTCTTATTTTTTTTCTTAACACAAATGGTACAACATTATACATATTTGCCAGTATATTAATTTATTAAAGTTTCATAATATATATTGAAAATATATGTATCAGGATCTATGGTGCTTTCTCATTCCTTTTAAATGACCACCTTATATTCCAGTGTATGGGTATACCATAACTTATTTAACCCTTCCTCATTAGTGGACTTTTTGATTAGCTCTAATCTTTTGCTATTACTAATGATATTGCAGTGAATATTCTTGTATATCCTTCTTTGTGTTCAGGTATAAATATATATGTAGGAAAAATTTATAGAGATGGAGTTGTGGGTTAAAGCTTACATAAAATTTAACTTTTAAATAAATATTCCCAAATTGCTTTTCATAGTTGCTGTGTCAATTTGTACACCTACCAGTAAGGTTTGAGAGTTCCTGTTTCTTCATGCTCTGGACCATAGAGATGAAAACTGATATCTCATTATTTTATTTTTATAATTTTGAATTGGATTGCTTACTTCATGTTTAAATGTCAGACAATTTAAAAACATGTTTCAACCTTTTTATTATAGAATATAATACTCATGTAGAAAGGTGCACAAAATAAAGATGTTTTATCTATAACCACCTGCTCCACTCCTCTGGTTAAGAAATAGACTGTATACAGCACTCTGAAGCCTCTCTTGTTCCTCTGTCAACCACTAACCCCTTCCTCCTCCAAAGGTCAAAACATCACTGCCTCTCTTTTATGATGATCACTTCTTTGCTTTTCTTTATAGTTTCACCTCCATAGCATGCATGCCTAAAGAACACAGTTTTGGTTTGCCTATTTTCTATACTTTATGTAAATGGAATTGTATATTATATATCATTTTGTTTCTGGATTCTTTCATTTCATATTTGTGAGATCCATCCTTGTTATTTTGTGTAGCAGTAATTTGCTAATTTTAATTGTTGTATAGTATTCCGCTGTATGACCATATCACAGTTTATCCATTCTACTCTTGACAGACATTTCCAGTTTGGAGCTAATATGAATAATGCTGCTATAAGCATCCTTTTATACTTAGTGTACAAGGACATGTATCTTTGTTTGGCAAATTCTTAGAAGTGGAATTTCTGGATGATAGGATGTGGTATTTTTATCTATATTAGGTAAATGTTCTACAAATTCTTCTAATTTATACTTCCATCAGTGCTATATGAGTGTTCCTATCATCAAATACTTTCTCCTATTATTTGTATTATCAGTCTTTATTGTTTTAATATTCTGGTGTGTATTATTTGATATCTCATGATTTTAATTTGAAGTTCCCTAAATATTAATGAAGTTAAGCACATTTTTATGTTTAATTTGCCTTAATCTTCTTTTATGAATCCTTTTTATTTTTTGGTTCATTTTTATATTCAATTGCTTGCCTTTTTATTACTGATTTGGAGGAGTTCTCAATATATTCTGGGTACAAACCAGTTTATAATCTTAGTTTGGATTCCAACAAAAGTAGAGCCTGTGATGAGGACTAGGATTTAGGTAGATTTTTGGGAGATAATCTCAGGAAGTAGAGGTGAGGGAGTAGTGACAAGGAGGCTAGGAAGAAGGAAAAGCCTTCTTCTTCTTGAGGTCACACTACAGGTATCAGGAACTTGATTCTTCTAGCACCTCATTGAAGAGCAAAGAATGCCCTCCTAAAGGAAGAGCACTTACTCAGTGCTGGTTAAGAGCTTCCTCCAGGAGCACTTACTCCTCCATTTTCTAAGCTGAGTCTGTGCTGGGCTAAATGTACTCCCATGGTTTTCAGAGAAGGTCCTGAAGCAGAAGGTGCCAGAATGTTCAGTGAGGGCTAAAGATGAAATATTTGCAAGGTAAGTCCAACCTTGCATGACATTGTCCATTGCAACTTTGGCTAAAATCAGAACTGGACCAAGAAACTCTTAAGTATAGGCAAAAAGGGGCATCCTTTCTGTGTTGCAAATATTGTCATGCTTTGAGGTGCCTTTACTCTCTTATGGTGTCGTTTGATGCACAGAAATGCTTAATATTTATGTAATCAAATCAAATCAAATCTATCTACCTTTCCCAGTTTGGTTAATACTTTTAATTATTAAGAAATTGTTTAAGAAATCTTTTCTTATCTTGAATTCATGAGGAAAGTTTTCAACTTTTTTTTTAGGTAATATATATATATATTTTGAGAAGGTGATGAATGATATAGAAAATTTCCCCAGAAAAAATACAAATCATTTTGTGCAACTTTTAAGTGTTCATGGAACCTTTGAAATCCTGTGGAACCCCCAAACCTTCATTGATCTCAAGTTAGGAATCTCTGATCATTGTTTTACCTTTTGAATGTAGACCTATAGACCACCTGGAACTGATATGTGAGTATGAGATAAGGTAGAGGTCAAGGTTTATTTTATTTTCCATATAGATGTCTAATTCTAATGTCCAGAATCATCTATTGAAAAAAAAAACCTCCATCCTTTTCTTACTGTTTAATATTGCTAACTTTGTTGTAAATCAAGTACATATACCTGCTTGGTGTTTTTTTTCCCCCCTTCTTCTCCTCTGCTCTCTATTCTGTCCCAACGGAGTGTTTTTCTCCCCTTTTGCCAGTTCCACTTGATCTTAACTACTATTGCTTTATAGTATAGTAGAGTAGAGTAGAATGGAGTAGAGTAGAGCAAGTCTATTCTTTGTGTTCAAGATTTTCTTGGATGTTTGGATTTTCATATATATTTTAGAATGAACTTAGTATGTTACATACACACACAGTTGGAATTTTGATTGGCATTGCATTGACTCCATAAATTAATTTGGGGACAAAAATTTCTTTGTAACTTTCAGTCTTCCAACCCATGACATAGTATAGCCCTCCACTTACTAGGCTTTTAAACTTACACTCAAAAATGTTTTATAGTATGTTGCAATGAGGTCTTCCATATCTTTCCTTATAAGTTTCACTTAGATATTTGATATTTGTGATGGTTTTATATAAGTGGTATTTATAAATTTCATATTTTGGGGATAATACGTAGAAAAGCAATATCTTTTTTGTATAATGCCCTGACTTATAACAAACTTGCCAAACCCATTTATTAATTATCATTCTTTATCTGTAGGTTTGTTTGGATTCTCTATATAATCATATCATTTGCACATTGTGACAATTTTATTTCTTCTTTTAAATTTTCATACCTTGTATTTCTTTTTCTTGCCTTATTATACTATCTAATACTTCTAATGCAATGTTGAGAATAGAAGTAGTGGGCATCCTTGTTGCATTCTCTATCTCAAAGGAAATGCTTTCAACATTTTATCGTTAAGTAGGATGGTACGGTGTTTGTTTAAAACTAATGTTTTTTGTGCAGTTGTTGGGTACACTTTTTTACTATGTCAATTAGGTCAAATTGGTTGATTATATTAATTAAATCTTTTATGTTAATATTTTTCCTGGTTTTTAAAGTCTACTTGTTTTATCATTTATAAAGAGAAGTATTTTAAAATCTTCACTCTCATTATGGATTTGTCTATTTTGCCTTATATATCGGCCAAACTTAGTAAATATTTTAAGACTATGTCAACTTATATGATCATAGAATTTTACTGAAGCATAATTATCTATCACTATCTCAGGAAACAAGTGTTATATAGAACACACTTTGGGAAACACTGAACTAGAAGATAAGCTTATTGAAGGAGTAATCTTAGGGCGTCGTAGATTAGAGAGCTATAAAATTTCATTGGAATACAGCTATGGCCATTATTTATGTTTTTCTGTGACTGCTTTTGCTCTATGATGGCAGAGTCGAGGAGATGTTACAGATACCATATGGCTCTCAAAGCTTACATTATTTACTCTCCAGTCTATTACAAAAACGTTTGGCAATTACCATCCTGCTAATAAATTGCTGAGCACTTACTACTTTGTGGGCTCAATATTTTATGTAGATAATCTCATTTAATTATCCTAAAAATCTTTTGAGGTAGATAATATGATTATTTTTATTTTACAGATGAGGAAACTAAGAGACATAGAAATTAACACATTGATTGCCATACTAGAAAAAAATTTTTTTTTCTTGGGGCCACGGTGTCTTATTATAAAAATGGAATAAATACCTTGAAAACCAAATGATCCCGGTTAATTTAATGAAAAATTTGTTATTTTTTCTTGTTTTCTCTGTGTGAGTTATATGCAACTTGAAAAATAGTTCTTGCGGCTCCCAAGGTAAAGAGACATGTGAGTTACATATGCTTCATGAGGCCCTGGGCTCAAAACTAGCATGAGTTAAATATAACCCACATGGTAGTTAATGTGCTAATAAATTGACCATGGTTACATGTCTATTAATAGTAAGTGATAAAGCCAGGATTTGAACCTAGGTCTGCCTCCTAGCCTTCACACCCTCTCCCTTTACTAGACTACCTTCTGGTTCCTGTTGTTCTAGTAGAGTGTGAAGTAATGGAATAAACAGTAAAGAAGGTTAAAAAACTCATACTGTGCAGTAAAATTGTTACTCTAGGAGATTAGCTAAGGAAGTACAGCTGATTTTCTTTTATTTTGAGATTATGTGTCCTTATAATTACTTGGCCATAATAATAAATATTATATTCTTTAAAAATGTATATTTGCAGAATAATATTTAAATAAGTAACTCCCCAGATATAATTTTATATTATGCACAAACTCCTAACTATTTTAAATTGATTCTGATAACTAAATCTCCATTGGTAATTCAGAAAACATCCTTCTTTTATTCTGATTAGTCATCCATAGAATCTATCCTAATAGAAGGAGAGAGTAAGTAAATATTATTTTAAGGACAACCATGTCCATAATAATAATTACTACCATTTAGTGAGTACTTGTTAAGTGGTAGGGACTGTACTAGTTGCTTTACATATATTATATCATTTAATCTTAGCAACAAATTTGTGAGACAGAATAGTATTATTGTGTGCATTTTAGAGGTGAGGAAACAGAAGTTACTTATCAAGGAAAAAGTCATTAATCTATCTCATTCCAAACCTTCAGAGGAATATTGCTGATTCAAGGGAAGTTAGCTAACTCTATTAGCTAAATTAAAACTCTATTATATAATAGAGTGGATATACACCACAAGGATTTTCCCCATGCTATTGTCTAGGATTCCAAATAAAGGTTTTAATAGCCACATAATATTATGCCTTGTGAATAGGGAGTATTTAAAACTTTCACTTATTTTTGGATATAGGATGTAGAACTCAAATGACTAATTAAGGAGATTTACTTGCATGTTAATTATAGTTTAGAAAAAAATTCTTTGAATGTTGGTTAAGAGTGTGATATTTGTAAGTGTGAACTCTATATGAAATAGTAGAATTTCATACTCTTTTGCTTAATTTTTCCAACTAAAAATGTTCAGCATTATGTAAATTTAGAAAAATAGAAAAAGTGGAAAGAAAAGAAAGTGTTTACCGTTGTCCCATACCCAGTCGCAACTTTTGATAACAGCTTAATAATTCATCTCAGTCTTCTTCTTAAACATAGGCTTTTTTTTAAAGTGTGTAAATACCAGTTAGCCCAAAGTACCTGTAAAGCATGATCTTGTTTTCTCAACATAGGAAGTCTCCTCATGTGGCCTGAATTACATTAATGTTTGGTAGCCTCATTAACACAATAATTCATGCTTAGAGCTTGAAGATGACTCAGAAGCTGAAGTGTTTCTTACATGGGTTGTTTTTCATCATTTCGCCCACCTGTACCTGTGTCATTGTATTTTTGAGTGTATTTGAGTTAATAAGTGAGATAACAATTTTTCAAAAGTATGTAAATATAATTTTTATACCTTTTTTTGGCTTGACATTATAACATGAGCATTTTCTCATACTGTTACCTAGGATTCTAAGTAAAAATTTTACTAACCACACAATTTTCTGTCTAGCGAGTGGGTTATATTTTACTTAGACTTTCCCTTATTTTTGGATATAGGTTGCTTCAAATTATTATTTATTATTGCCATTTTATGTCTTTTTCCTTTGCTTTTTAAATTATAAAAGTAATTATGTTCATGTTAAAAATTCAAATATGGAAAGGTGTAAAGTGGGAAGTAAAATATGCCACGGTGAAGTTTCTTGGCTATTTTTCTAGATTTTTTCAATGCATATGTAAGCACATTTATATCTATCTTTATTTTACATAAATGGGATCCACAACCTGGTTTTTCGATTTTACTCTTTTAAATAATACTAGAATAAATATATTTTCACATAAATTCTTTTTGAATTTCTGATTATTTCCTTAAGACAGATTCCTAGAAGTGGAACTAGGTCAAAGTGATAGACACTTTGAAGCCTCTCAATAAATATTGCCAAATTTAAAACATAGCTGTTTTAGAAAGAGTATGCTAATATCATCAAACTATGATCATGCTATGGTTATAACTTCTACTAACTTTAGGGAAACATGGTGTGCCAATATCCTAAAACCTTTTTATTAATATAAAGGCCTAATCATTTATGATATAAGTAGATAAATGTGTAATATAGGGATGGGTATATCACATTTATATCCATATGTATTATGGGTATAACATATTTACATACATATTTGTGCCTATATATTATGTATGTTTGCACACACTGAATTTGTTTAATCAGGGTAGGTCTAGTCATTTTCCCTTACAATGGATTTCAACCTACCAATTTAGATTTAGCATTGTTATTCTTACTGATATTAGTTAGAATTATCTTTTTCAGTGTCATTTTTAAGGTTATAATTTGGTTTAAAAATAAGTTGTGTTTGAACCTTAGTTTAATCTTTACCCAATTTTTAATTTATTTTAATATAAGAATCAATTTTAAAATAAAAATAGCCTTTTTCTCTGATTATTCAAGAAATGAATGCCAATACATGTAAAAAAAATTCAGAAAATATGGAAAGAAATAGAGAAAAAAGAGAAAGTCACTTATAATCTCAACACTCATCAGTAATATTTTGCTGTATATCATTCCTTTTTCTTTTATGCATATGTTTACATACTTGTATATATTGCTCTCATATATATTTCAACATGAGTGTTATTATAAACAATACTCAGTAACATCTTGCTGTATATCCTTTTTTGTTTTCATATACATATGCACTCATACAATTTATTTGTTTTTAATAGGCTGTGGATACTGTTCTTATTGATAAATATGGATATACGTCACAATTATAATAACCACATTGTACTCTATTTTGTGTTTGAACTTTAGTCATTCCCATGTTGATGAACCTTTGGTTGTTTCTAGCTACTTTATCTTTTATTTTTTTTAGAGACAGGATCTCACTCTGTCACCCAGGCTGGATTGCAGTGGCATGATCATAGCTCACTGTAACCTTGAACTCCTGGGCTCAAGGGATCCTCTTGTCTCTGCTTCCTGAGTAGCTAGGACTACAGCACTACCACTCTCTGTTAAGCTGCTTGTCATTCTAAACAAAACCACTTCAGAAAACATTTTGTATGGGTGCCTTTATCCATGTGCCCAAGAATTTCTTTAGGCTAAAATAGAATTTTTGTATCAAAGGCCATGTACATTTAAAATTTGGATATATTGGAAAGAAGGGAAAGTCTTTTACTTTTTAAAAGTAACAGTTGCACTATTGGTTTCTCTTTCTTCCAATTGGCCCCAAAGAGAAAACACCAAAGGAGAGTACATTTTAAGCCAATAAACTGCAAGATGTAAACTTAACAGACCTCACAAAAACCTCACCAAAAAGTGAGGATTGGGCTGGGAAAGAAACTTCAAAAGATCAGCACACTGCCAGCCCACAGACTGTAGAGAGCTCTCACAGCCAGATGGTGTGGCCAGGGTACCCCAAATCCAGAGAAGCTAAGTTTCAAAATAATATAACATTTGAAAAGTTTTGTATGTTAAGCTATTCAAGATTTCTCCAGCGCTGACTGATACAAAGTACAATAACATTGTACTTTTAGAGACAGCAGCTTCGTACTCAGAAAAGGGTAATGAGATGAGTTTCATATGGCTAAATCAGTAGGAAAAACAATTTTATTTCTTTCTTGCAAGGAGACAGGACAGCAATTAAGTGATCAACTCAACATAAAGGGCATATGATCCATGCTGTGAGTGTTTGGGAAGGGAGTACAGATAGGGCAAAACTTTGGTCTCAGAGGTCTCACCATCTTAATTTGGTTGCTTCTAATGAAAAAAATAAAAACAAAGCTGTCCAAAGATAACTTAAAGCTGAAAACCTGAACAGCACGTTTTTGTTGGTGTTTTTTTTGTTTGTTTGTTTTTGTTTTTTGTTTTTTTGGCTGACTCCTCCTGCAATTGCCTTTCTGGTTTGGCTGGTACTTTGTACAGAGCAATGAGGTTTCCCAAAGTGAAGTCTTTCCCTGTGCTCTGGTTCTCAGGAAGGCAGGCTCATAACTTTTTCCATTCTCTATGGAGAGGGCAACATGCATACCTTCCAAAAATGAGAAAGAGATTAGATTGCTGCTTCAGAGCTGTGAAATTATTTGGAATGTTTTACAAATGGTTGCTACAATAACAAAAAAGGTAATTACAAAATGTGTACATCACAACATGCTTTTAAACACATTTTGCATTGTGCTCACATTCCCTTAAATGTTGTTCCCAGAGGTGTTCAGCCTCTAGCTCAGCTGGAATCTTTGGGAAGAGACAGAGACAGTTTGGCAAGAAAGTCTGTGTGTGTGTCGGGGGGGAGGGGGGTGGGGGTATGGGTGTTGGAGGAGGTAGCAAAAGGTGAAAGCAGGCTTCCAGTTAAAGATCATCCCTCAATCTAAAGGTCAGCTTTGGGCAGGCTGGCCTCAGGTGAAGTCCAGGTCAGAGGGAGGAGCAGCGACAGGGCGGGACTGGGGTGCTGTACATCTCATTCAGGTCAAGCAGAATGTGGTCTAGCCACCTTTGTGTACAGAAGTGCTCCTCTTGGGTGCATTTCAGTTTGTCTTCTAAATCATTAATTGTCTTTTCCAGCTTGACTACTGAACTCTCTGCAAACTCACCACAGGTCTCTGTCTCCTTGAGTTTATCAATAAGAATCTTTATCTCTTCCTCATATTTGTCTTTCTTGAGAGTACTTTTCTTCAGCAGCATTCGGACACTTCAGATTCTGGTCCATCAATCTGAT
>CAUYRT010048335.1:0-49274 GCA_963574885.1 Lepilemur ruficaudatus
ATACCTGTAATCCTAGCCCTCTGGGAGGCCAAGGCAGGCGGACTGCTCAAGGTCAGGAGTTCAAAACCAGCCTGAGCAAGAGGGAGACCCCGTCTCTACTAATAATAGAAAGAAATTAATTGGCCAACTAAATATATACAGAAAAAATTAGCTGAGCACGGTGGCACATGCCTGTAGTCCCAGCTACTCGGGAGGCTGAGGCAGAAGGATCACTTGAGCCCAGGAGTTTGAGGTTGCTGTGAGCCAGGCTGATGCCACGGTACTCTAGCCCAGGCAACAAGGTGAGACTCTGTCTCAAAAAAAAAAAAATCTGACTATAGAAAGAAACTATCAGAATCATGAAGGTTATTTATAAAGAAATACAAACATACCTGATAAAGGGAATGGCCATAAAAAATTTGTTAGGTGCCAAACCAAGTTTGGATTTTGGGGTCATATCATTTCTATGACAAGGCAATTTCTCAATGGAGAACCACTCAATGTTCTGAAACACAAAAGAAAATAATTTAGTTAATTATTATGAAGGAGTTTCTAAAAGAAATTCCCTACTTCATTCAATTAGGATACTGTCCAGCAATCTGAAAATACTACCAATTGTTACATACCCGAATTTCTCTCCTGGTTTTAGGGTTAAATTTTGTGTCTTTTGGAATTCCTGGAATAATGTACAAACGAGCAAGCTGGTCATTGATTCGAAGTTCAATGTAATCATCCTTACAAATATAGTCTTTGATATCGAAACCAGTTTCTTCAAAGACCTAGAAATAACAAATGTGGATGAAATTTTCACTTTTAGCTGTTAGACCTCCAGTTCATTAAAATTCATTTCAAAGACAAAAATTCAGAAAAGGGGAGACATTATTTGTATTTACTACTTCTGGAAATGGCAGAATGGCAGAAAAGAATAAATGTGATATTGAAAAAAAGAAAGTTCTTATGTCCTAAGTTTCTCTATATCCACATCTGGTACTTTGGGTATACACAAAAACAGACCACTGACATTCAAACGTACCAAAACTATACACCTTTCCCAGAATAAAATTCTGAATGTTCAGAGATAGAGGTTTCATGGTTTCCCACCTTCCCAAATCTTAACATTTATGTACAGAAGACGATGTAATTAAACCATCAATCACATGCATTTATCTTATAATTCATGCATGCTATCTGAGCATTCCCATTAGAGCCAAAGTACAGATGCTTTGGTTTTTCTTCTTTGAAACTAAGGTCTAATCTACTGCATTAGACAGAGCTTAAAAACATTTTTGACTAACAAATCAATCTTAATGGGCTATTAGATTTATAGTTGTAACAATTAAGAATACTTTACCTAAAAGTTTACGTATCAATATATGAAATTGTTTCTCTTCATTAAAGACACCCTTCAGAGAGTCAAAGGAAAACATAAATCCAAGGCACAATCCATTCATATCCAATATACATTAAAAACTCACATATATATACATATATATATCAGTAAGACAAGTAACTCAACTTTTAAAAAATGGGTAATGTATAAATGGTTACATCATTAAACTTCAGGAAAATGGAAGTTAAAATAACAATGATAAACCATTACATTCCCACCAGAGTAGCTAAAAAGTTTTAATTTGACAATTTGGTGTGTAGGCCAGGATCCATTTATTGTTGTTGGGAATGTAAATTGGTACAACTACTTGGAAAACTATTGGCAGTAGCGTATTACTCAGCAAGTCCAGTCTTAGAGAAATATGGGTTTCTTTCCCTCAAAGGGCATATACAAGAAATAAGCACAGCAGCTTTATTCATAGTAGCAAAAACTGGATACAATCCAATGTGTAAGAAAATGGACAAAGTTATAATATTTGTACACTGGAATATTACAGAGAATAATAAAAAGAACCAACCATGGACACATGAAACAAGATGAATCTCACAGGCATTATGTTGAGCCAAGGAAGCCAAATGCAAAAAAAGTCACAACTGTAAAATTTTATTTATACAAAACTCAAGAACAAGCAAAACTAATCAATGGTAACAGAAGGCAAAACAATGAGTCCCTTCAGGAAATATGGGAAAAGGTGGGTATTGATTGGGAAGTGGCAGGCAGGACTCTCTTTCGGTGCTCTTAAGTGTCCTGTATTTTTTTTTTTTTTTTTTGGGGGGCTTGTCTTGCTTTGTTTCCCGGGCGAGTGTGCTGCAGCCCAAGCCTAGCATGCTGTGGCACCAGCCTAGCTCACAGCAACCTCTCAAACTCCTGGGCTCAAGAGATCCTCCTGCCTTAGCCTCCCAAGTGGCTGGGACTACAAGTATGCACCACCAAGCCTGGCTAATTTTTTCTATTTTTAGTTGCCTGACTGATTTTTTCCTATTTTTAATAGAGACTTTAGTATACTCTTGCTCTTGTTCAGGCTGGTCTCCAACTCCTGACCTCAAGCAATCCTCCCACCTTGGCCTACCCAAGGGCTAGGATTACAGGCATGAGCTACCCGTGCCTGGCCATGTTCTGTATCTTCATCTGGGTGGTGCTTTCACAGGTATATACACACATAAAAATAAATAAACTGTTCAGTGTACCTTTATGTACTTTAGCTTCAACAGAAAAAATGTTGAAAAGATAATTTATATATGGTTCTTAAGTCTATGTTTACATAATCTCTTTACTTCCTTCTTTGAATAATACCGCATTATCTAATACCGCATTATCAGAAATAAGTATACACAGCTAGTCACATAAATCTGTATAATAATTAGAAACTATGCTAAAAGTAAATTGCATAATCTAAATTCCTTATGGGCAGAGCCTATTATCTCTGTGTTACAAACAGTATCTAACTAAATAAAAAAAGTATTGAAGGACAGAGGACTGTTTCAGATTAAAGGAGACTGAAAGACAGACATACCAACTAAATGCAAATGCAATAAATGAGCCTGGATAGGATCCTAGATGGGTGTTGGGGTGGAAACTGCAGAAAGGATCATAATGGGCAAATAGTGTATTTGAATATGAACTGTCCATTAGATTAACAGCATGTCAATGTTACATTGCTGCATTTGATAATTACACTACCATTACCCTAAGAGAATTCTTTGTTTTTAAAAGATATGCAGAAGTATATATTTAAATATAAAGGGGCATTTTGTCTGCAATTTACTCTTAAATAATTCAGCAATAATAATAAAAACTATATACACACACACATCAAAAGTAATAAAGTAAATATGGCAAAACATTAACCAGGGTCTATTCTTTATATTACTCTCCCTACTTTTCTATTTGAAATTATCTAATTATTCACGTAATTTTTATGAAGTCATATGCAACCCAAATGCTTAGTTTGTTTTAGTACATTCATTCAATTATGTACTGTGTACATATTTGTGAATTCAGTAATGAATAAAGCAAGTACTGTCCTTTAAGGAGTTCTTAAAAAAGAAAAAAAATTAATTGTAATTTGACGTTTAAGTGTTAAGAAGTAGGAAGAGGGTGCCTAACTCAGCCTTTTGTAAAGATATGTGAGAGTTGGGGTGGTCACCTTTGAAAGTCTGTCATGGACAGCATCTTATTCTGCTGCACAACCTGGAGCTAGGACTTAAAAGATGAATAGGAGTTTGCCACATAGATAAGAAAAAGGCATTCCATTTAGATAGCTGGGAATGGCTATAACTAAAAAATTACATGCAAAAGGAAGTGGTACAATACGAGGCAAAATGAAAAGGGCCATCAGCATTAATCCAGGCAGCTTCAAACTGTACAACCAAAGCCAGAATAAAAATAACAGAGCAAACACCTCTCAATCCTAAAAGTGATATAGATTTGCCTCTAAAATTAGGCATTCACTCTTATCAAATATTTACCAGGAGTTAAGTTTTAATAGCTGACTTATATGTACAGACTCCAGAAACAAATTTTAATACCATACCTTCTGTGAATTAAATCTATTATTGTATTATTAACTATGTATAATACATAGTTAATTTTTCTGGCACATGGAACAGCATTAACATCTCAAATGTTATCAAATAAAAATCCCCATGTAAAAGGTTTTTTAAGAAGTGTTATCTAAAGAGAACTGGCACAGGGAGACAATGAAATTGTTTATAGTATTTGTCCTATAAGCCTATGGAAAGAGGTAGGCTAAGCCAACCAGTAGTTTCTCTGTACAAGTTCTGTGAATTAAATCATGTGAATGCATATTGAAGTTTCATTACAATAAAACACGCTATTCTGCCAAATAATACGACACAGTATGAAATCTTGAAACTACAAGTGAACTGCCATGTATCATTTGCTTCTTCTCAACAGCTGGTGTTTCACAACAAATGACAACAAACATACACTGAGGTTATTATGTCTTCAATAATATCTAGGAAACATTTTTCACATCTTTGTCCTGTTAAATAAAATTTACAAGAAGCCGTGGTTTGGACTGATCTCCTACACTAGGCCCCAACAGACCAAACTAAAATAGAGTTACTCATGCCAAAGTCCCATGTGTCCCATGTCATCAAACCAAAACAATTAATAAGTTGTTTATCTGACCTTTAGAAATCAGGAGAGGGAGAGATAACAGCCAAATCCCCAAACAGCCCAGTTTTAATCGTCATAAGAAAGTCCCCTTTGCTTTAACCTTTACAGTAAAAGTAACTGAAAAGAGCAATCTGTGTTTTGTTTTCTGTTTCTGCTTTCCTCAGTTCTTTTCTGTCCTTAAAACCAACCTTGTTCATGACCAACCTAGACTGGCGAGACCCCATCTCTACAAAAAAATTAAAGAATTAGACAGGTGTGGTGCATGCCTATAATCCTAGCTACTAAGGAAGCCGAGGCAGGAGGATCACTTGCACCCAGGAACTCAAGGCTACAGTGAGCTATGATCAGGCCGCTGCACTCCAGCCTAGGGAAGAGTGAGACCTTGTTTCTAAAAAAAATTAAAATAAGACAATAAAAGAATTTAAAGGAAAAAACCCCAAATTCCTCTGTTCAGCTAATCAGAACACTCATTCTACTTTAAGGAATGAAGTGTTGCCCGATTCTCGAATCACAAATAAAGCCAGTCCCGATTTTTAAATTTATTGTAATTTTGTCTTTAGACAGTCCTAAATACTTCACTGAATAAAATCGCTCATAAATAATCAAATTAACAAAGGTGAACCAAGAGGTCAAATAGAAGATTGGAAATTACTTAAGACTGCCCTTAGCTTTCTATTGATAATTATTTATACCTTCTCCTTGAGAAGCTTGTTGACCAGAGCTGCTGTAGGCTCAGCCCACATACACAGTCCTGTTTTGGGATGTGTCAAATTCTGCTATAACATAACAAAACACCTCAGTACTGCCACATATAATGAAATAATAACATAACTGTAGGAATGCTATAATAAGCCAAATAAAAATGCTATTCGCAACTTAAGGGTAAGCATCCATGGTAGAACTATATGACTTAAGAAGTGCTTAAGATACCAGCCTAAGTTTAATTAGCAGCTAGAAAATTAGGACAAAACCTTTCCCTGTATGTTAATATAAGTAAAAATTAAAAGGAAAAATGAGGCATTAATAAATTATAAAGAACAGAATAACAATCTGGTTTACAACTAAGACTTAACTGGTGGTTTCCCCGCTTTTAAGCAGTGCTGCTTCTATTATACTGCAGTACCACCAAGTGGCAGAAGGACATACTACAATTCTAGGACTGTTAAATGAATACTTTTTATTATTCAAAACTGGCAACTGCTGTAGACTGGACTGTGTCCCCCCTCACCCAAATTCTTATGCTGAAGTCCTAACCCCTAAGTGGGGGTTAGGACTGTATTTGGAGATAGGGCTCTCAGGAGGTAACAGAGGTTAAGTGAGGTTTGTAAGGGTGGCACCCTCATCTGATAGAGCTGCTGTCTTTGCAAAAAAAGGAAACGACACCCGAGCTCTCTCCACACGCACCCAAGAAAGGCCATGTGAGTACACAGCAAGAAGGCAGTTGTCTACAAGCCAGGAAGAGAGCCCTCACCAGTAATCAAATCAGGTAGCACCTTGATCTTGGACTTTCCAGCTGTCAGAACTACCCCACTTCCCTTGCCCTAAGAATAAATTTTTATTCACGTACTTTCTTACCAATTAGAGAGAGTTACAGTCATTACTGAAATGAGCACCACACAAACAGAACAATCTTTTATCTTAGCATTAATATCTTAAAGCAGAAACAAATACCATAACCAACATAAAAACTGGGTGCCTCAGTTCACAGGTTAACTACCTCTCTTTCCCCAAATAATGTATTTCTGCATTATTCTTACTCTTTATAATATAGTGCATAATACTCTTCATATGGAAAGATCTAAGTAGATCTAACTTAACTCCTGGTAGATATTTGATAAGAGTGAATGCCTAATTTTAGAGGCAAATCTGTATCACTTTTAGGATTGAGAGGTGTTTGCTCTGTTATTTTTATTCTGGCTTTGGTTGTACAGTTTGAAGCTGCCTGGATTAATGCTAATGGCCCTTTTCATTTTGCCTCGTATTGTACCACTTCCTTTTGCATGTAATTTTTTAGTTATAGTTTAGTTCTCACTACTTCAGTTTTGCAAGTTTAAGAACAGTAGTCCCCCCTTTTCTGTGGCATTGCTTTCTGCATTTCAGTTATCCCAAAGTCTGAAAAGTGAGTGAGAACAGTACTATAAGATATTTTGACAAGATATTTCACATAGGCCAGGTGTGATGGCTCACGCCTGTAATCGTAGCACACTGGGAGGCTGAGGCAGGTGGATTGCTCAAGGTCAGGAGTTCGAGACCAGCCTGAGCAAGAGCGAGACCCCATCTCTACTAAAAATAGAAAAAAATTGGCCGACTAAAAATATACGTAGAAAAAATTAGCCAGGCATGGTGGCGCATGCCTGTAGTCCCAGCTACTCGGGAGGTTGAGGTAGAAGGATCGCCTGAGCCCAGGAGTTTGAGGTTGAGCTAGGCTGATGCCATGGCACTCTAGCCCAGGCAACAGAGTAAGACTCTGTCTCAAAAAAAAAAAAAGATACTTCACATAACTTATATTATATTGTTATAATTGTTCTATTTATTGGTTATTGTCGCTAATCTTGTACTGTGCCTAATTTATAAATTAAACCTTATCATAGATAGATAAGTATAGGAAAAAACATAGCATATACAGGGTTCCCTACTATCCATGGTTTCAGGATTTACTGGGGACCTTGGAATGTATCCTCCAAGGGTAAGAGGGGACTACTGTGTTTGATTTCTCTCAAGTTCCCCCCCAAAAGATCCAATTATAGAGACAGATGATCCCACCCAATTTAACCTAAATTTTTGTTATTCTAGCTAATGTAATGTCCTTTCCTGACACAGACAACAACCATGCTGCTGTGGGGAACCTGTGGCCTCGGGGACACACGTGGTCCTCCAGATCCACAAGCGTGGCTCCTCAACCATCCAAACTTCACATCTGACCAAATTTGGATTCAGTCAAAAGGCTGCACTCAACCATTCAGAAGGCCATATGTGGCCTCGAGGCTGCAGGTTCCCCACTCTATTTTGTCCTTCCTTATGAGCAAGAGCACTATGACATTTAAGCACATAAAAGGGAAGACTTTTACAACTGACCTCCTGCCATCTACAGAAAGGAAAGGAAAAGCTTTTAGAGGATATGGCAATTTCTCACATTCTTCCCTCCAAACAGCTTTCAACTTTAAGGGACGTACATAAACCTTCATTGACTTGCATACAACTTTTGTCTATTAGCTGCTGCCAATACTAGCTTGGATAAGATGTTCCATACTGAATTTAAAATATAGCATTTTCAATCATTTTATCAATCCTACTCCAAAGTAAATAACTACTAATGGTTTTTCCATGGTAAATAACCACTAGTACTTTATAAGAATTTTAACTATTATCCCACGTAGTTACAACCAAACTGAAACTAAGCAGTAAACACTGCTGCATGAAAACATTAAGTCCGAACACATGCAAGGCAATGGATTCTAATGAAATACGCCACAAAATCCTTATTATGGTCTCAAAAAAATCTCAAATTCAAATCACCACCTTAGATTTTTTTCCCTTAAAAGTATCACTTCCATCTATGAAGCCCTTGAGTGACTCTCCTTAATAAATTTATATCTTATAATGATTAAGTAACTTGCCTAGAGGCTTATAGTAGAACAAAAATCTTTCAACTCCCAGGCCAGTCTTCTTTCCATTGTATCATACTTCCTATGGTTCAATTTCTTAAATCTCAACAATAAAGCATAATGTGAAAAAGGATAAGGAATCAATAAATAAGAATACAGTACACAATCCATCACAAGGTACCATATAATACCAAGTGAATAATAAAGACAATAGTTGCTATTAAAGTTCAGAGAATACTGTGGGATAGAGATGACTGGTAAGACTTTAAAACAGAATTTTAAGAACGAACTCCAGAAAATATCCATTCTACACTTCATTTTACAGATAAGAAACTCAGGTCCTACATACAAAGCCTGTTGGTAGCAATCCTTCAGGGAAAAAAATAATTTGAGCTGGGTTTAGAAATATATATAGATAAGATTTGAATAGCAAACAAGAAAAGAGGATTTTACAGGTAGGGAAATAGCATTAGCAAAATCTTAGAGGCTGAAATAATCAGTCAAGTTCAGGGGACAGAGAATAAATACTTTTGACTGAGAAATTAAATTCAGAAATGGCTAAGATTTGTGTTGGAGGGACAAGACAAAGTTTAAATACTTAAAAATTTAAACTTCATCCTATAAGTAGTGGAGCAATAGAGTTTGAGCAACAAACATAAATTTCTTAGAAAAGCCCAAATTTGTGCACTTGTCTGGAAGCCAATACTTCATGCACTCAAGTTCTAAAAAGAGGGTTAGACAGTCCAAACAAGTAAATCTATATGGCTTAAACACACACACACACACACACAAACGCACATATTCAGAGCCTAACAGCCAAATTTACTGTTTCAGACCACAATAACTTACCTCTCTAGCAGCGCAGTCATGAGGAGCTTCTTCTTTATTTACTTTTCCTTTTGGAAATCCCCAGCCTGATTTTGCTAGGTACCCCTGAACCAGTAGTACCTACAAAACAAACAGAGATAAAAATCAAATTTGCCCTCCTTTCCCATGCTCCTTTCTAAAATCAAAGGTATTTTTCTCTTTACTTCAGGTAACTCTTATCACCAATAATTTTATTCAGTATTTGGTTTAAATATCTTCCATGAATCTGAATATACTACTACTAGTACGAAGGCATTCTGCCTATTTAAAAAATATTTCTTCAACAAGGAAGTGATACTTTTTTACACTAAGACAGCACTGCAAGAAGTATTAATATAAAATCTTAAGACCCAGAATGCAGACAAAAATCACAAAATTTGGCCTTTTAGTACTAGAAATCTAAGAATATTTTAAAACCTCAATTCACAATACTACATAAATAACAAATTTGTTAATGGGCTAAAGATTAACAGTTGATCACTATTTCACTAAAAACCTTGTTATTTTATTACACTCACATTTTCAAGTGTCTCATCAAGAATAATTGCACCATATGTTGGTACTCCCATTTTATATTCCTTCCATTCATCCAAGACTTTTTCCACATCTTCACCTTGAGGCAGCAAAAATGGACAATGACTGAAGAGTATAAACAATGTCAAGGAAGCTACTTTCTCCCTTAATACCGCTTGAGAACTGTATACAGAAAGAAACCTATTAAAATTAACTGTGTATTTTTTATGTGAAATCACTCAAATCTTTACCTCTCTTAACATTTTTATTGTTTTCCAAATTTGTTTTCTCTTAAACAAGTCATTGTTAATTTCTGCATTTAGCCTAGAGACAAACCAAGTAATTTTTGAGTACTCATAGTCCTGGATCCCTAGGTTAACACAATTAAACTCAAGACCATGTTAACACTTCACTTCTCATTAAGTGACTTAAATTCATTATACCAAGGAGTCAAGAGACACTGAAGTAATAGCAAGAAACAGAAGTACAGTATATATATTGCTAAGAGAAAGAAACCATCAAAAAAACAAGAAAGACAAAGTGGTTAACTCCAAGAAAGAGAACTATGGATGAGATATACCATTCTATGCTGTTGACTTTCTTTACCATGTATTGTTTCTATAATGAAAAACATTTTGATGATGAAGATTTAGTAAGGATTATAGAAAAAGGTAAATCTGGGTATTAAGGAAAGAACAGCCAGTTTCAAAAACACTAGGCATGCCCCTGCCCTGAAAATTGGGCAGTGTAAAACAGTATTATAAAAAGGAAAAAAGCTCAAGCCCTAAAATTGTATGCTCGGGTTTCCAATACTCATGCCATCAAATGCCTCATCACTGTGACACTGTTAATTATAAAAAGCATGGTCAAGCACTGAGGCTCACACTT
This sequence comes from Lepilemur ruficaudatus, assembly GCA_963574885.1. Classification (NCBI taxonomy): domain Eukaryota; kingdom Metazoa; phylum Chordata; class Mammalia; order Primates; family Lepilemuridae; genus Lepilemur; species Lepilemur ruficaudatus. Next base: position 10,384 of record CAUYRT010048335.1, read on the forward strand.
GGAAGAATCTGAGAAGTTAGTGGGGCATGAGGGCAAGTGTCTATAGTCCCACCTACTCCAGAGGCTAAGGCAGGAGGATCAATCACCTCAACCCAGGAGTTCAAGGCTACAGTAAGCTATGATCCCAACACTGCACTCCTGCCAGGCAACAGAGCCAGACTCCATCTCTTAAAAACCAAAAATTATAAAAAGTATAGGGAAAATTATAATTTATGATAGTGTTGTTTCTCAAACTGAGGACATACTTTCAAGGGTTCTGAAGTCCTCTACAGAAACCTGTGTACCCTGTGTTTTCATTTTGATGATACTCTAAAAACATGTAATATGAGCATATTTTCAATTATCTAGATGACCACACGTATCAAATACTACCACTTAATTTTGAGACCATGTTGGTACTAGTACTACTTTAACTGCTCTGAGTTATTAAAAACAGAAGAAACCTAATACACAAATACACAATGATGCATTAGGGTCAAATAACACACCAACATAATATAGCATGGAAGGTTTCTTAACAGACGGAGCAGGGAAAGATGGTGAAAGAACTGGTAATACAGGTAAGTCAAACTCAAAACACCCTCAAAGAAAGCAGCATTATATTCACATTGTGATGAGAAATTTGGTTTAAATAAAAACTAATAAATTCATTTTAATTTAAATTTTATGAGTTCTACAATTTTGTAATTTAAATTTTGTTTTGGTTTTACAGTTGCAGTAAGAACAAAATAGGCCCTCAAAGAATTCAAAGAAGTCAACTGCCTATGACAATATTGTAATTAAAAGACAAGCATGAGGTTAATCTCAGTATAATTAGTTCATGCCTTATTTGGGGAGGGTAAAGATAAAAGCTTGGCTACAACATTAACCATTCCATGAAGCCCAATGGTTCTATAGGGGCTTGCTAAGATTCTAAAAGGTATTTCCCAATAAAAGTCTTGCTTTACATGTTTAGTAAAGTCCCTAGCAAAACTTCAGCCCAAGGGCAAATTCAGGATACCCTTGTCTATATCCATCCACATAGCTTAGTGCTTACTGAAGAAAAATCACAAGACTATGCCTGATTTACAAAAGGAAACAGAGGCACAGAAAAGTCCCGCAATTTACCCAAGGATGCACAAGTAGTAAATGGCAGAGAAAGGAATGCTCACTACTCAAAGAATGTTGCCATAACATCCACCTATATTATGCCATCTTCTCCACTCTAATATCCCAGAGGTACTACAAATTCAACTTGTCCATAACTGAACCCATCATTTCCCTCACAAAATTTTTCATTTTCCTACGAATGGAATGGCACACTCATCCACTCAACTGCTCATACCAGAAACATAGGTACCATCATTTACCTCTCCTCAGATATCCAAGTTATCACCAATTTACCTCCTACTATCTTCTAAACTGACCTCTTCACTTCTAACAGATTTTCATTATCTTTCTAGTAAACTGATGAAATCACATCTTAACTAGGTTCCCATCTCCAGTCTTGCCTTCCTCCAATTCACCAACCACACTATTCCAGAGTGGTCTTTCAAAACACCCTATAGGGAGAAATCAAGCAAACGTGGCAAAACATTAAAAATGGATGAATACAGATAAAGGGCATGACGGCGGTAATATTCTACCTTCTCTGTAAGTTGAAGTTTTTTCCCAAAATAAAGTCTAATTTTTGAAAAAAAAAAAAAAAGCTTCCTATATTCTTTTTCAGACAAATGCAGCCCACAAGACTGCTACAAGTGTTAGCCCCTAAATTACTCTACCATCTCATCTCTCCCTGCTTACTATAAAATATAATATTTAACTCTTTTCACTTCCTCACATAGATTTTCCTGACACAGATCACTTTCTCTAAAGAAAGCTTCTATTTAGCCCCCTAATCTTTTTTTTAGAGGAGAAATAGTTAACATTTATTGTTCACTCACTATGTGCCAGGGACTGCTCTAAACAATTTACATATACAACTTAACCTGATTTTCAAACTGACCCTTTGAATTAGGTGTTATTATTAACCTTATTTTTTAGGAGGAAACTGGGATCCCCATCTAAGAGAAATTAAATAACTTACCCAAGATTTCCCACTGGCCTCAAGTTGGGATTCAAATTCACAGCCCCCAAACCCTGATGAGGCATCCTCTCCTCTGTTCCCACTGAATCCTATACTGACCTATCACATCTTACCATACTGCAGTGTGATAATTTACTTTCCTGTCTGTCTCTCATCTTCATACAGATACTGAGTCTACCTTGTTCACTGCATAATGCCTGAAACCATTGGGTTATTTAACAAAGTCTACCACATTAGCAATTAAGGTTCCTTCCCCATGTATCTATGTTTCTTTTAAAACATAATTAATACAAAGGTTTCTGATGTTTATTTTTTAATAGCAAAGAAAGTGTAAAACTCATGTACACAACACAAACAAAATCTTATCCAGAACCCAAACGTACGTAAAGTTGCTCTGGTAGAACTGTAAGTCTGTACAAAATGCCCCAACATGCCTGGCATGGTGGCTCATGCCTGTAATCCTAGCACTCTGGGAGGCAGAGGCAGGAGGATCACTTGAGCTCAGGAGTTCGAGACCAGCCTGAGCCAAAAGAAAGATCCTGTCTCTACTAAAAATAGAAAAATTAGCCAGGCGTGTTGCTTATGTCTGTAATGCCAGCTACTCAGGAGGCTGAGGCAGGAGGATGGCTTGTACCCAGGAGTTTGAGGTTGCAGTGAGCTATAATGACACCACTGCCTACCTAGGGAGACAGAAAAAGACTCTGTTTAAAAAAAAAAAAAAAAAAAAAACAAAATGACCAAACAAAAGGAGACCTGGTTGTTTTAATGTTTCCATAACTAGATTACAACTACTTAAAGCCAAAGTCTTCCATGATTTCTCCACAGAACCTATCACCAAGGATTTAAGAAACATGGTGCCCAATATACTTCTATTCCCCTTTGATTCCTCATTAACTTCTATACATTTAATTAGTCAATGGTTTGATCATTTCTTCCTCTGAAATGTCTCCCCCCCACCAGTGTTCTTTGTAGTCCTGCTACTATGGCTCAGGACCTTATTATTCCATATCTCAAGTGATGTAATGGTCTAACCCACGGTTCAACCTATCCTGCCAAATAAATCGAATACCATTTTCAAATGATCAGAGTAATACTCTTTATCCTTGCTCAAAAACTTGTACGGTTAACAGTTACCTAGAACAACCAGGGTTTCATCCATTTTCTACAGAGCCCTAAGGGGGCTGTATTTCATAGGGCTTAAGGAAAGTAACAGAGAGCTAAATGTGAGGATATTTCAAGTCACCTATCCCTATTCCAACTCTAGTTCTAGTACCCAAACTTGTGGGTACAAATCCATTTGAGCAAACATTTTATGGTTAAAAAAAATAACCTATAAAACAAAAATCAAAGCACCTTGGCTCAGATTTGAAAATCCATACTATGCCCATCCCCATATACCTTTTCAATCATATCTTCTATTATGGCCTCATAAGAACACTCTGCTCAATATAAATTATTTCCTGAGATATCCTTTTAACTTTTCAAATCTCCAATTTCGCTCAATCTCTTTTCTTTACCTAAAACATATTCCGAACTTTTACTTAGAAAGTCCTATATTCCCTTAAAAATATAGCTTTGCCTAAAATTTTTCCACCCTTTTTCCAAATTCTAAAAACATTTAATATTAGGACCATTAGCAACTCATCAATTCTTCCCCTTGTGACACAGCTACTTTTATAATCTTAAATATTCATGTGACTCTTTCATAACTAATAAATTATCACAAGCTTCTAATATCCAAATAGGAGAGAAAAAGCTTCTTTGAAAACAAAGACTTCTTTGTATTTGCCACAGAACTAAAAACAAATGCTTTGAACATAGTAAATATTCAACAATCACTTAAGAAATTTCTAAACAAATCAGAAAGACAGTAACCTGATAAAGATCATCAAGTTAAATGGAGCAGCAAAAGTAAAGTAAAAAACAGATCAGTTCTACAAATAGGTTAGCTATTTTGAAAAGAAAATCAAATTTAATTCTAATCATCAGTGTGCATTTCAAGGAGTCCTCTGTAGAAAAATAAAGACACTATTAAATTGTCTACTATTTATACTTGACACTTTCTAGATACCAAGTACGTTTTATCTAACAGGTTAAAAAAATTTCAAAGACGGGAAAATTGTGTTAAATATCTTACTAACAAGAATGAAAAACAGTTATTATAGTAATGAAAAGGATATCAGCTTTAGCAAAGTCTCTTATCCCACACTGAGGTAATCCTGGTGTGTTCTGCATGTAGAAATCCAAGTAAAACCAATGGGCAAGTTCAATCTGAAAACACACTCGGATTGCATTGTCTCTTTCCTCGCTGGGAATATGCAAAATAAATCGGCTGTCAAAAACAAAACACATACAAAAATTACATTTACAAACTATAAAGATTTATTTTAGTCTATTTAATTGCTTCACCCTTGACCCACCAACTTAGAAAACGGACTAAGCAGTCCTAACAAAGGAAGCAATCAAAATTTCGGGAAATTACTATAATGAAGATGAGTCTTTAAAAAAAAAAAAGGATGAGAGGATGCCACATGGACCTCACTCATAACAGAATTTTTTTGAGTCTTTGTATCCTCTGTTCACAAGTACAGAGATAAACGTAAGAGTTCACTAACGACAAATTAAAAGTAAGCAAGAAAACAATTTTTACTGCGATTTCCTCTCATGCTTGGTAACATTTCTAAGAATACAGGCAAATATATTCACACAAATAAAAAAAATGTTCGATACTGTTTAATCTCCATATATAAAATTTACCAAGAAATATTGGAAAAGAAATCAATATTCTGTTGTTTATTAATACACTAGACTTCCAAAGAGCCTGCAATCTCACTTCAAACTAACTTTCAAATATATATTTTTAAATCCTAAACTGTCTTTTCCAAGTACATTGGGGAAAGGAGGGAACGACATATTTATTTTATATATAACATAAATATACACTATGCGTGTATATATGATTAAGATAATGAACACTTTTTTGTGAAACATACAAGTTAAAATTTAAATATCTAAGTGAATGTGATTTATGGCAGTCATTAAAAGCAGCTACCAATTACTTCTTCCACTGCTTTTTGGTAATCCTTTTTTCTAGCAACCATTAGAGACAGATTCAACTAAGTAAAACAAATCCACTGGTTTATAAGAGTCATTTTTTTAAGATTAAAAATTGTATCACCCAGTTTAATCACATTATTCAACAGCTATGAAGCTAAGTAATACTTGATGGTTTCCAAGTTTCAAATCAAATCTCAAAAAAATACTTATACATTAAAATCGGCACATAACATTCCAACAGAGAATAAGTAAATGACAGGGCAATATACACACAATAATCTACATTTCAATATAGAAAAATTGTGGGGAGCCGGGTATGGCGGCTCACCCCTATAATCTTAACACTTTAAGGGGCTGAGGCAGGAGAACTGTTTGAGGTCAGGAGTTTGACAACAGACCCTGTCTCTAAAAAAACAGGAAGAAGAAGAAATAAAGAAAAATTATGGAGGAAAGGAGCTTGAACTGCACACACACTAAAAAACAAAATGTATAACATGCAACCCTGATGGCATCATGTAAAATATGAAACCTAAACTCTTCCATATGTCATTCGGGATCTGGTCCCTACCAACCTGTACAACCTCTTTTATCGCTCTGAGGTCCTCTATACCCAAAGATGTCTAATTCTTGGAAATAAATTGTGATCCATATACTATATCTACCCTCCCCTTCTCTTGTTCCTCTAGCAAGCTAATTCATTCTTTGAGACTCACAAATACTACCTCTTCTATGTAGGCACACCAGACTCCTCTGAACAGACTTAATATATTCTCTTTGACTCCAACTCCATTACAGCAATTATCTGATTTTTACTATTATTGTCCACAAACCCTTACAAATTAGTTCACGGAGATAACATACTGTATCCTTGCATATTTTTATTCCCATAGTCTAGCAAATTGTCTAACACATATTGATACTTATAATGTATCTTCAAAATGCTTACACAGGGGGCCGGGCGCGATAGCTCACGCCTGTAATCCTAGCACTCTGGGAGGCCGAGGCGGGAGGATCGCTCAAGGTCAGGAGTTCGAAACCACCCTGAGCAAGAGCGAGACCCAGTCTCTACTATACATAGAAAGAAATTAATTGGCCAACTAAAAATATATAGAAAAAAAAATTAGTTGGGCATGGTGGCACACGCCTGTAGTCCCAGCCACTTGGGAGGCTGAGGCAGGAGGATTGCTTGAGCCCAGGAGTTTGAGGTTGCTGTGACCTAGGCTGACGCCATGGCACTCCCTCTAGCCCAGGCAAGGGAGTGAGACTCTGTCTCAAAAAAAAAAAAAAAAAATGCTTACACAGGGTCCTCTTCTGTTCCTCCCACAAAATATAGCTATAAAACCCAGACAGAATGCATGGAGCAGCTATTAGAGAACTCTGAAAAGTAAACAGTAGCAGGAAGATTAGAGAAAACCAGTACTCAGAGTGGATTTACCACTTGGCCTGGACTGGGCGTTCAAAGTGGGCATCAGCAGGGACAGAGAGCTCCAGAAGCCCTCTAGTTCTGTTTTAAGGATCAAGAGGAGTCTAATCAGGTCTTCTAATGCTTGGGAGAAGATGGGGGACATTTCCCTTTTCTTTTCTCCATTCTGTCACACCTCAGCCCCCCAAGCAATCCCATCATGGTAACGGAGTTGGTAGCAATGGGGACCCACGGAGTCTAAAACTCTAGAGAACAGAAACATTCCTCTTCAAGCTCAAGAGCTGTGTAGTCCCAGAAGAGTAAGGTCAATTTCTGTTGCTTTTTTTCCTCTCTGTCCTCCAGCTGCTTGGTCCCAGACATAGGCAGAGTCACATGAAGTGTGTGATAGAGTGGTTTTCTTGCCATAGGACCAAAGAAGAGAGCCCTGGGAACCAAGAAGTACCAGGGAGACAGCAGAGAGAACAGCTCAGGAAAATGGCCCCATAAAATTGTTTGTGAACTCTGGGGCTCAACCCTGAGCTGCACGTGCTCTGATTAGACTATGAACAGCATTTTATAGTCTTTGAGAACTGAACTACAATACAGACCACTGCCCAAGTCCCAGACTGGCCACTGGATAGTGCAGACAGCACAAAAAGCACTGCAAAAATTATCTGGTTTTACTTAACTTAGCTCCATGTCTCAAAAAAAAAAAAAAAAAAGGCATGCTATTTATTTTCTCAGTGTCGGGCATTTTCTATTGACTGCCACTATGGAAGATGAGGAATGAGCTCTACTCCCACCTCCATTCCACATACCCTTCTCATCTTTCCAATCTCCCAACAAAATGTCATACTTTTGGTTAGTTTCTCAACTCATTTTCAAGCAGATAATTTCATATTAAGAGGGGCTGTCCTGAGCATTGTAGGATGTTCAGCATCATCCCCAGCCTCTACCTGTTAGATGTCAACAGCACTACCTGCCAAGACGTGACAACCAAAAAATATCTCCAGATATTGCCAAACGTTCCCTGAGGGGAGCAAAATTACTCCCAGTTGATACCTACTGGGTTAGATGAGCATTCAACCTTTACAATATTATGACTCCATAAATGCAATTTACAATTAAGGCATGTGGTAAACTGATTATTTTTCATTTCCTGCACGGTCCTTTGTTTTCCCCATAATTAATACTTGTCATCATTGCCTTTGCTTCATTTTCTCTATACTCGTCACTAATTCAACCTTCCACTAGTTTCCTAAATTTTTTTCTCAAGATATTAATTCTGTCAACTAATAATAAATAAAACCGACACTACAGAGTGCCAAATAAAAGGTGTTTTCATCAGGCTCTTGAAATTGCAATTACAGAGACACAAATTTAACAAGCAGCTAAATCGTGTTACACCAGGCAAGGTTAGGCAGGGGCTTGTAAGGGCTACTTACTGTAAGTTTACACATCTGTAAGGTTTTTAGCACAGTGATGATTGATGATGGCTGTCACCAGCTGATGGTTATCAGCTTAGATGTCTCTAGTCATGATCAATATAGTTTGGTATAGCTGTCTCTCCAGGAGATTGGTGATCAGGACCAGTGTAAACAGTTCAAATTCAATGCAGCTGGTTTCATGCTTTGGCCCAGTCCAGCAGATCAAATTCCATCTGGATGTGTATGTGACTGGGGTCCAACTCCTCATGCCTTCCTGGCTCATTTTTAGATACCTCTGACATAAACCATCTCCATTTGAGATTTTCTTTTCACAATTCAGATGGATCAGTTTCATCTTGAACATGTCTCTTAGTATTCTGATCTCTTCCAATCTGGATCAATTGTCCTGTACACCTGGTACATATCCGTCATCCTATGCTGTCCTTCCACTAGCATCCTATGGTTCCCTATACCTTTATCTTATGTAAGAGTTCATGTTTCTTGTATCTTTCTCCTAACTCACTTCCTTGTTTTCATGAAGTACATCCTCACATACCTTCTGGAGAGGGTGCAGGGGACATAAATACTGAGACATTGTACATATGATATCTTTATTCTCACACTTGATAATCCAGGTAAAATATTCTTGGGATCATTTTCTTTTAGAATGTTGAAGACAGTGCTCTCTCATTCCAGCTTCCAATTTTTATACTGAGAAGACTGAAGCCATTCAGACTCTTAATCTTTTGCACATGACTTTCTTTTCAGTCTGGATGCTTCTAAGATCTTCCTTCCATCCCAGTGTTATGAAATTTCCCAGTGACTATTTTTTATCCACTGCACTGCCATTCAATATACCATATCTACTTGGAGACTCACATACCTCAATGCTGAAAGACCTCATAGAGCAATCCTCTTAAAATTTTTAACTTTTCTACATTTCCCACCTCTGATTTTTCCTCTACTTTCTGGGAAACTTCCTTAACTTTATCTTGCAAGCCACTTATTAAGGTTTTTGTTTCTGCTCTTCAATTTTAATTTCTAAAAGCTCTTTTTAAAGTATGCTTTTATAGAGTATCTTGCTCTCATTTCATAGTGTAAAAATCTATCTCTAATAAGATGACATAGTTTTGTTTTTAAGTTTTCCTCTACCTATATAGTCTGATTCTTCCCAGTAGCTTTAAGTTAGATTTAAGCTCTGCCTTTCATGTTAAGAAGCCTATTTCAGATGTTCATATTTAAGTGCAACAGACCACAAAGCTATTTGAGAGGGCTGTCAAACTATGAGGCACAATTTAAAGTGATCAAGCTGAGCCATTTAATTGGGGGAATATCCAATGTCAATATCTTTAGGTCTTTCTCTTTGGGGCCAGATTACCTAGAAAAGAATCTTCCAATCTCCTACCTGGATGGTAAAGACCAGGCTGCCAGATTCTGGAAGCTGAGCAGGGGGAGAAGACTGTGAGTTTTCAGCATATAGGATGTATAAATTCACTTCTTCCATTTTTTATTATTCTCTCATTCTGGAGTAGATTGACACTTCCACAGAAGTTTCTCATTCATGTCTTTAAGGTCTGCTAAGTCACTGTGATATTGTGAAATATGTATTTGGTCTTTGTCCCCATTTCCTGGAGTACAACTCCTAAAACCCTAGGGATCACTAAAGTGTTAAGTATCTTTGTATGCCAATAAATTGACTGTTGGCTGAAGACTTCAGGATGGCCTCAGGATGGGGGTCTGGTTGCCATGGGAACAAACCAGGAATTAAAACTTTCAGCCTCAGCCTCCGATCTCCTGGGAGGGGAAAGGGATTAAAGGTAGAGTGGATCGGCAATAGTCAATGATATAATCAGTCATGCCTAAGTAATGAAGCCTCCATAAAAACCCAAAGGGCAGGGTTGGGATAGGGGCAGACTTCCGGATAGCTAAACAGGTGGAGGTTCCTAAAGGATAGTACACAACCCTTCCCACACAACCTGACCCTATACATCTCTTCATCTGTATCCTCTATAATATCCTTTATAATAAACTTGTAAAAGCAAGTGTTTCCTGAGTTCTGTAAGCCACTTTAGCAGCTTTAATCAAACCCAAGGAGAGGGTCTGGGAAACCTGAAATTGGTAGATCAGAAATTCCAGACTTTTGACTGGCTAGTATCTGAAGTGGGGAGAAGTCTCCTCAGACTGAGTTCTCAAACTGTGAGATCTGATGCTACCTCCAGGTAGATACTGTCAGAATTAAATTGGAAGACACCCAACTGGTTGGTGTCCACTGCAGAATTCACTGCATGCTTGGTGTGTGGGGAAAACACCCTCCATATCTGGTCACAGAAGTGTTCTGTGTTGTGAGACTATAACAGGAGAAATAGCTTGGGTTTTTTCCCCTATAACCTCATAGTCACATACCACTTTTCCTTATGCTTTATAATTTCCAAATTTTGTTGCTCATCTCTTCACCCATTCTTCCCTTCCTTCTATGATTAGTCACATAAAATTTTTATTTAAAAAATTTTCTTAGATGTTTGTATCCAATCTACCATCTTTCACTAGAAATTCTCATTTCAACAAATTTCCAGAGGACACCAGCCACAACCTACAACGTGATAAGAAAATGCCCAGGACAAGGAGAAAGTCAATCTAACCCCATCACAACCCAGAAAGCCCCAAGTACAGAAAGGTAAGCCGAGGTTGGGAATAAGGAATAGAACTAAAAACAAGGGAAATAGCAAGGTCTGTTTAATAATAAAAGAATGTTGTCTTCTCTTTTATTCCTTTGATAGTAATAAAGGAGTTTCTCTTACAAGAGTGGGGAAAGGGGGAACACCACCTGAGGGCTCTTCCATAACTTTAGCAGATAAGTTTGTGTACTGGCACCCCAGACAAAAGCTCCTATACACTGATTTATTTATCTTATTTATATATATATTTTCTAAGAGAGACAGGTTCTCATTATGTTGCCCAGGCTAGCCTCAAAATCCTGGGCTCAGGCCGGGGCGTGGTGGCTCACGCCTGTAATCCTAGCACTCTAGGAGGCCGAGGCGGGCGGATGGCTCAAGGTCAGGAGTTCAAAACCAGCCTGAGCAAGAGCGAGACCCCGTCTCTACTAAAAATACAAAGAAATTAATTGGCCAACTAAAAATATATAGAAAACATTAGCCGGGCATGGTAGCGCATGCCTGTAGTCCCAGCTACTCAGGAGGCTGAGGCAGAAGAATTGCTAGAACCCAGGAGTTTGAGGTTGCTGTGAGCTAGGCTGACGCCACAGCACTCACTCTAGCCTGGGCAACAAAGTGAGACTCTGTCTCAAAAAAAAAAAAAAAAAAAAAAAAAAAAAAATCCTGAGCTCAGACAATCCTTCCACCTCAGCCTCCCAAGCAGCTGTATTTTGAAAAGTCCCCAAGTATGAGAGCCAGCCTCCTATCTACTCACACAAAGGAGAAGCCCATTCATAAATAGACGCTGTGGCTCACACCTGTAATACTAGCACTTTGTGATGCTGAGGGAGGAAGATCGCTTCAGGCCAGGAGTTCAAAACCAGTCTGAGCAAGAACAAGACCCTGTCACTACAAAAAAAAAAAAAAGAAAAGAACAGAAAAGAAAAATTAGGTGCGGTGGTGTGAACCTGTAGTCCCAGCTACTTGGGAGGCTGAGGCAGGGGGATCATTCACATCCATAAGTTTGAAGTTGCAATGAGCTATCATGATATGATACCACTGCACTCTAGCCCAGGAGACAGAGCAAGACTCTGTCTTTAAAAAAAAAAAAAAAAGTCCTGGGCTCAATCCTTCCAAGCAACTGATTTTTGAAAGGCCCCCAAGTATAAGAGGCAGCTTCCTATCTAATCACATTTAGGAGCCTATTCATAAACAAGCCGCAGCTGGGGCACTGTGGCTAGGTCACAGAGCAAGATCCTGTCTCTTAAAAAAAGAGAGAGAAAAAGCCTCCTACTGTCTCATCTTAAATATGAGAAGGCAACCAAAATCACCCCACATCTAAGGAAAATCTGGAGCATAACAAAGAAAAAACTAAATAAACTAAAAATTGACCCTGAAGAGAACATAATTCAGGAACCAAAAGGAAGAAAACAGAGGTGAGGGTTGAAAGGTGGAACTAATTGTTGTCCTCAAAGAGATTTAAGAGAAACTATTCCTTTTTCAGAGGAACTGTTTTATTTTTTTTAATGCACACTGAATAAGAGTTCTTAGAAAATAAAACTATCATTACTATAATAAATTCAAAGAAAGTGTGGAAAGTGTTAACAATATCTCCTAGAACCTTGCTACTCAAAGTGTGGACCCTGGACCACACCTGGGAAGTATAAAAAAAGAAATGGACATTTTAAGTCATATAAATGACTTTCTGAGATAAACTCAGAAAGTTTACCTCCTAATGACTCCCTCAAATGAAATTACCTTAAAATGTACACCAGCAGAACAAGAATGAAAACCAACAAAGAATAAAACATGAGATTCAAGAAAGAAAAAGTACTAACCTAGGTGAGCTGTGAAAGTGAGTTTGAGTAGGCCAATTGTTTGGCAAGTCTAGCGAATAACCAGTCTACATTGGACTAGGAGGATGGAGGTCTCCAAGAGGGCAGTGTAATGGGAAAAATGATATAGAACAGACAGTATGACTGAGGATAAAATAAAGAAGCAGAGGAGGAAAAAAAAAAAAGGCAGCTAAAAATCTTGGGCAGATTGTAGGGGTAGATGTACAAAAGAATCATAGTCCAAATGTGAAGCAAAAAATACCAAAGTTAGAATAAAAAGCCCATTCGAAAAAAAAATAAAGATTTTAAGAATAGCTGGGAATAGTGACAAAAGCATATGCTTGTTTCCCCAAAGAAAAAACTAAAAGGTAGTAGTGTTTTGACCAATTTGTAGAATGTAAGAAAGGAAAATTCATTCAGACATTCTTCAAGACACTTACAAAGGGATGACTATGGCCCTATGGAAAAGAAACAAAATCCTAACCAGTGTAGACTTGCCTCTACTATGAAAAATAGGCGCCTAGTTATACTGTATAACAAATGGTATTATTATTGTTCTGCTTTTACAATCAACGAATAGTAAAAAGTATAACAGACTTCATAAGGTTATAAAATGGAATGTAAATATTATCGATCTTAATTTTTTTTTAAAGTTCATCATCTGGAAAGAAGCTGAAGGAATGGGTAAGAAAGAAATGGAAGATGGGGCACTAATTACCTCACCTTATCAAACAGAGACTCAAGAAATACTGTCTACAAATTCATAAAAGAGAAATATAATTTTAAGTATATTAAAGTTATAAAGTTAAACAATGGAATGATTTAAAATAATGATATAAATATAATGGAAGTAGGATGAGGGGAAAACTGGGTGTGATAAACTAAACCCTCACCTAATACGTATCAAAGGTAAACTATATCCCCAATTTAATACCTAAAGGTGATAAAATAAGAAATTAGTACAAGTATATTTAAAAATATTGGAGTATCCACCAGAAGACCACCACAAAACAAGTAAAAGTCAATGTCTCTGGAAAGCAGAACAGGAACAGAAAGGTGAGGACAAGAGACTGTTGCTTTTCATTTACAAATCTATCTGTACTCTGATTTTTTTTAAAAAACATACATATGGTATATTTTTAATAGTCAAAAGTGGACTTCTTTAAGTTTATCAGAAAAAGGAAATTTGACACATGAAAATTAAACATATTTAATGCTTTCAAATCTGTGAATGCTTTTGATCCGTTTTAAAGATTTAAAAGTGCATGTGCATATATGCATATATTAATAGTAATTGCTGAAATGAAATGCTTGCACAATAATTTGTTACAGGAAAAACTTCATCACACAAAACGTTACCTTTTTAATGTTCCTACAGACAGAACATTAGCACAAGGATTACAATTAGTACAGAAATGTTTCAGTAGACTCCAACACTAAAAGGACTAGCTGAAGATGAACACAAATTATTTTATTAACCTATGCTATCACCAAAATGGCAGCCATGTTAACTGCCAGAAAATGTTTCTCCTTTTAACACTAACATGGCCTTATTATCTAATTCTTAAAAGAGACTTTTAAAAAAATTCCAAGCATTTCTTTGAATGAGAAACAACTTACCAAACTGCAGTTTTCACTTTAAAACGTGCTTTTCAATTCTTTAATAAGCTAGTTTAAATAGTTTTGAAAAATTCTGTATTGGACTTTTTTTTAATCTGGCCCTTCCTCACTTAATATGTATTAGATTTTTTTTCTTTCCATTTCTTTTTTTTGTTTGAGACAGGGTCTCGCTCTGTTGCCTGGGACAGAATGCACTGGAGTAAATCACAGCTCATTGTAACCTCACACTCCTGGGCTCAAGCAATCCTTCTGCCTCAGCCTCCCGAGTAACTGGGACTACAGGCATGTGCCACCATGCCCAGCTAATTTTTTCTATATATATTTTTTTAGTTTTCCAGATAATTTCTATTTTTTAGTAGAGACAGGGTCTCGCTCTTGCTCAGGCTGGTCTCAAACTCCTGACCTTGAGCAATCCTCCTGCGTCGGCCGACCAGAGTGCTAGGATTACAAGCGTGAGCCACCGCGCCCGGCCATAAAAGAATTTCTTAAAATCCTCAAAAGTTTGAATTACTAACATTAAAAAATCTTTAGTCGGTGGGGCGCAGTGGCTCACGCCTGTAATCCTAGCACTATGGGATGCCAAGGCAGGAGGTGGGTGGATCGTTTGAGCTCAGGAGTTCGAGACCAGCCTGAGCAAGAGACCCCATTCTCTACTAAAAAAAAAAAAAAAAAAAAAAATCTTTAGTCAACAAACATATTATGAATATTAACTTAAAATGGCATTACTTTTGAAACCTGAAGTTTTAAGAAATGGCTATTTGGTTTCATTATTGTAGCTAGCCCTAATTTTTAAATATATCACATCCTTGTTTACATAGCCAAACAAGGTAATTGCAAAAAAAAATTTAAGGGAAAAAATAAGTTACTCTATTCCAAAAGTTTTGTATAATAGCTTAAATAAACTCACTGGAAAACCAAGTATCTTCACTTAGCACTTAACAGATGTTTAACATATTGTTTGTTGACAAAACACAACATAATTATTCTGTGAATAAACAGGTTCCACACATAAAATCATAATGGCTGATAGCATTTCTTCAAAGACATAATCCTAGATAATATACAAATTAACCCCAATACTAGAAGACTAATACAGCTGCCTGTAAAATGTGTAAGATAACCTCATCTTTTCTAAACCAACTCTTACCCTTATTAACCCATAAATAATTATTGCTCACCTTTCTAAATACTCATCTTTAATTTTTTTCTAACCTATAAAATGCACATCTATAAAATCTTGGAAATATGAAGAAGAAAATAAAGATACAATCCCATAACCCCACTTTTGGATCATGTTCTTCTAGTCATTTATCCACACAGACACATTTATATTAACTTTTTTCTTCCTACCAAATTTGGGACCATAGAAAATAAGTGCATTTCAAAACCAGCCCGAACAAGAGCAAGACCCCCATTTCTACTAAAAACAGAAAAAACTAGCTGGGTGTGGTGGGGCACGCCTGTAGTCCCAGCTACTGCAGGACAGCTTGAGCCCACGAACTTGAGGTTGCAGTGAGCTACGATGGGGCCATTGCACTCTAGCCATTGCAACACAGTGAGACCCTGTCTCCGTAAAAAAACAAAGTGCCTTTTAACTGTTAAGTGGTTCATTTCAATCTATCATATTTCAAAAATTACAATTCTATCATCACCAAAGAAGTACAATGACATTAATTCTCACTAGTTACAAAATCTATTTACTTCTCTACATGTACTTTTCTTTTGTGAGGTTTAAAATGGTAGTCTTATTACCTTCTCCTGCGGTAGGAAGAAAAGCACAGGCACTGTAAAGAAAAAGGCCTAGGTTTAAAGTCTTCATTTTGGGAATTAGATAAACCTGACCTTGTGTAAATTACAAAGTGTCTGAATGTTTGCTCAGATGAAAATGGAAATAGAGTAACTGCACCTACCAAATAGGGCTGTTTCGAGAATTTAAAAAATGATGTAGGTAAATAGAGAACCCACTGCCTGGCACACAGAAACTCCACAAAAATTAGTTCTTTCCTTTCCATTAAAAGAAAAAAAACGTGAATGCAACACAACTACTAAAAGCATGACTTTTAGACATAAACACGGTAATTGTAAGTGAAAAGCTGTTATTTGTCAGAGCTTTTACTCACTTGTAATCTAAATTATTTCACGGCCCTCCTACACTTGGCGACAACACAAGGTATCGCTGCACCACAAATTTTACCTCCGGAAAATATATATTTTAAGTACATTTAACATGTGTTTGGCTAACTGAAATCAGAGCTAACAGGAGGGAAGAATGCAGAACATTTCTCTTGTGAAAGTATACCAGGAGTTAAAACCCCGCGGTTGAGAATTTCCTTTAAAGCAGGAGATGAAGAGCAGCTCTCAGAATAACAAGAAAGAAAAGAAAAGAAAAGCAGCTCCAGACCTCCCTCCGCCCCAAAGTTAAAGTCCAGGAATGAAAATAAGAGTAATTAATTCTTCACATTCTCTTTGCAGAGAATACCACGAACACGTAAGAATACTCAGGGGAGACGGTAAGTTTGAAGACTGCTTCTTGCGTAGGTCCGGGCACCTGGGCTCCCAAGACTTAAATGAATACACCGGGGTCTTCCTTCAGAATCGGGGATGAGACAGAGGCAGTGGAGGGTAAACGGTGTGCGAAAGTCACGAGAGCAGGAAAAACAATGGGAGGGGGTGGCGGCGGCAAAACGCAGCAGACCCAGGCTCTGGCGAAGCGGCTTCGCCCGTGGGAAAGCAAAATAGTTGCAGAACTAAAAAAATGAGGAAATTCCGGGCGCTCCGCGGGGAAGTGGGGGGCTGTGAAAAACAGGGAGGCTGCCGAGGAAAAACAGGGTAGGCGGCGTCGGAGAGGAGGGTCGACGGTGGAAAGCGAGGACCTGGATGTGCGCGGGGGAGGAGACCCGGAGGCCTGTGGGGAGGCGGCGAAAGCGGGTCGGGGTAGCGCGGTACCTGCAGAGATCGTCCAGGACGCTGCCGGGAATCTCCACCCGTTTGGTCTCCATGATGAGAACCCACAGCAGGAGCAGTGCATCCCGGCTCCGCGTGGCCGGGGACCCAGGGCACAGCACGGAGACTCCGGCTCGCCGGAGAGCGCGCAGCGGAGGCGGCAGCGGCGGCGACTCTAACCAAGAGCAGCAGGGGAAGGGGCGGGACCCGCTCACTTCCGTCCTGCTCTCTCAGCCCGGGACCCCGACACTGGGCCAAGGCGTGGGGCGGAGCCCCGGGAGTCACGCCCCTGCTCTACTTGAAAGACCCAATGGGAAGCTGAAGAATTGGGAGTCTGCGCTGGCTAAGCCAATGAGACGTTTGTTTATTGGTCCGCCGTCTCCAATCTGTCTTCAAGCTGCTCAGTCAACCAACTTCCCGCCGCCGCGATTGAGCACTAGGTGTGGACACACGCATGCGCATCGTGCCTCCTGTGCCCTCCTAGGTCTGGAGGACTTAGGTCTTCCCTATTGAGCTCGAGACCAACATCCGGGACTGCTGGGTGACCGGGCTCAGGTTCTCTGCGGGGCAGACCCTGAGGACCCGTTAAGCACAAGCGTATATTCGTGAATCCTGTCACCAAATATCCAACACTCCTCGCTGCCCCCACCACCTCTAGGCCCAGGGCTGTGCCTTTCACTACAAATCCCTGAAGAGAATATCCGTTTTCCAAGTGGCTCACCTCTGTCCCTCCCCAGGCCCTTAGTTGCAAACACGAAGACAGGACTTTATCCCTCTATCTGGCACTTATGAAGTCTCAAAACATTAATTGAACCTGAACTCGTGATCTGCGTTCCACGCCCAACACACACCAACTCCCACGTGCTGGTCCTCATTCATTCCTCATCTTGTTTAATGGAGTCCAATCCACTCAGGATCCTCGGAGAAACTGGCTTCATCTGTGCTCCTTCCTCTTACATCAGACCCAGAAGCAAGCAAGCGCACACACCTTGCTCATGACTCGTGCTCAGTCACGAGTTCAGTCTGTTTTACCATTTAATATCCTATCTTTTCTCTTAATTTCTGTCTAAATGCCACTGTCTTTATTTCAGGTCTGCATTATTTCTCCTCACTACTGCAAGAACTGCCTAACCAGTACCTCTCCTTCCATTCTTGGCCTATGCAACTGCCTAAATTTCGTTTTATTCAGATATGAACAGGTTCCTAGCTTTTGAACTTCTGATAGTCCCCTACATTGACTTCTGATGTATGATCAAGCCCAGACTCCCTTGGCATGATGTAAGAGGCCTGTCACCATCTGTTTTATGCCCCTGTTTTCCATCTTGGTCTTTTTGCTCTTTCTTGGAGAATTCCTCAAATTTGTCTTCTAGCCATCTATAGAGCTTTTACTTTTCTGGGGTTCTTTTTTGTTCTTCAGATGTCCTTTTTCTTATGGTGTAATGTTCTTCCTTCATAGATATCATATTTTATCCCTCTAAGGATATTAATAATAGATTTTAAAAATTTCTTGTCCCTGAATAGTCTCTTATTCCTCTCAGCTGCTTTTGCTATGAAATTAGTCTCCATCTATCACATTAGAAGTTTTCTGTGGTCCTTGACAATTCACTCACATTCAACAGTAAAGCCTTAAATCCTGGAGTCTAAGAGGTAGAGGTGTCCTTAAAAAAAAAAAAAAAAACCCTGGAGTCAACTGCCATGAAAGCTAGTTGGAAGCTCTGAGATTGTGGGTGGGCGTTGTTTCCTGAGAACTTCACTGTAGGATGATCTGGCTGAGTTGTTGGTTGGAAACACAGGCATCAGTCTCTGTAGGTCATTCTTTCTTGCTGGTCAAATTCCCTAAAGAGAAAAATGCTTCCAGGCACAGCTTGAAATATTCTGGGAGTCAAGTAGGGAAGCACAGGCTGGAGTATTTCATTTGCTTTATTCAGTACTCTCTGGCACAGTACAGGTCTTAGTTTAGGTTTCCTAAGAAGCGGGCCCTGAGATAAGGATTTGAGTGCAAATGGTCTATGAGAGAAGCGATCCTGGGAAACACTTGTAGCAGAGCTGGGAAGTGAGTCAAAGAAGGGAAGAAAACCAATAAAGGGTTTATTATCATAGATGTTCGCATTGTGGTTAACTGGAGCTTAATCTCACTGGAGAACTCTAGAGGCCAGTGTAAAACACATCCCTCAGAGTTATCCCACTCAAGCGGTGAGGAAGATGGGGATTTATATACCGAGTTCCATCATTAGTCATTGGTTGAGGGCTGCTTCTAGGACCTCTACCCCAGCCTACCACATGGGTGGTCGGTGAGCTCTGGTAGCCAGAAAAAAGCCCTCAGGCAAAGAAATGTGAGTGCTAGCAGTTGCAAGTCCAGCCAGTATAGTGTGTGGATGGTAAAGATAAGGATGAGCCCCTTCAGTAGTTTCTATTTTACTGAGCATGCATTTTATTAATATCTATTCTGACTGAATGTCTTTTTCTTGGGGACACCTTAGTGATTTTCTTTTTCTTATTATTTTTTTTGAGACAGGATCTTTGTTGCCCAGGCTAGAGTGCCATGGCGTCAGCCTAGCTCACAGCAACCTCAAACTCCTGGGCTCAAGCAATCCTCCTGCCTCAGCCTCCTGAGTAGCTGGGACTACAGGCATGTGCCACCAGGCCTGGCTAATTTTTTCTATATATTTTTAGTTGTCCAATTAATTTCTTTCTAATTTTAGTAGAGATGGGGTCTCGCTCTTGCTCAGACTGGTTTCGAACTCCTGACCTTGAGCAATCCACCCGCCTCGGCCTCCCAGAGTGCTAGGATTACAGGTGTGAGCCACCACACCAGGCCCCTTACTGGTTTTCTTAATCGTCCCACTTGGAGCTCAAGTCTGATATTTAGAGTACTCTACATGATGGTAGTGAAACAATGGTGCAAGGCCAAGTGGTGCTTATGCCCATGGGCCAATGGTGGAAACAAGCAGATTACCAGGCACCTGCTGAAGCACCTGGAGGAATTCTTCCTACTACCTTTACAGTCTCCCAGTTAAGGGGTAGCTATACAACTCCTTTTTGGCTTTTAGGGATCAGGAAGTCCCCAGACTCTCACACAGTGCTAAACCAAGCTGCCCCATTAAGAGTTTCAGATATATCTAATGGTCAAGCATCTTCCAAGCTACTTTCCTGTCCACTCCCATCCCTCCCCTGCCTCCTCACACACAGATTTCCAGGAGCTGAATTAATGCATAGTAGACCCTTATAGGCAGACCCTTATAGCAGTCCTATGAGTCATGACTTCCAAAGAACCCAAAACCTCATTCCCAGCCACTTGTTCATAGGCCCCAGCAGCCTTTGGCTTGAGAAAGGCAAATAAATTGGAGTTGAGAGTTGAGGGAACAGAAGATGCTAGGGTTCTTAAATTATAATACTGATTTGATTTTTAAATAATTGGGTTGATCAAAACCTTTATAGTTTTAAAATATGCTATCTTATTTAGTCTTTATAACTATGTGAAATAGGCAGATAGAGACTAAGGAGGCTTATAAAGATTAAATGACTCATAAAGATTAAATGATAGCACGTAATGAAGCCAGGACTAGAATTCAGTTCTAAACTCACAGCAGGAATTCTGCTTTAGGGAGAATAACACAATAATAATTATTACTAATGTCTGTATAGCATATTATAGTATAAAATTCCTGTCAAATACAATAATCCTCACAACAAAACAAGCTGTCATCAAATCCTAAAAAATATTTAACTTGCTTGTCGGCCTCTTTTATAAATTGACTGAGGTTAAATTAAGTCTGTCAAATCTTTTTTACATCTCTACAAAGTTATTATGGTTCAACTCAACACTTACTGAGCAACACATATTTGCCCCTTCTGTTAGCCCCACTCTCTCTTTCTACTAAATCATACAGTTTATACTCCCATAACATATAAAATGCTTTCATAACATCTACCAAGAAAAGAAACAAAACCTCCCATGATTCCTACTGCAGAGTCTTACTAGATGCTGACCAAGTCCATTTCCTGTTCCTAGACTCACAGGCTCCCTTGCATTTAGATGGAACCAGGAATTGAGTTCTGGCCAATAGCATGAGAATAAAAGTAATATGTCCACCTTCTAAGCATAGCTCCTGAAATGCCCCATGTTATTTTTATTTCTCTCTTTCCTTCTCTTCCCAGATGAAAGCAAAGGACTCCAGATGGAGCAGCCACGCTGTGGAAGGAACACAGATCCCTGAGTTTACTGCTTCTAGACCATTTGTTCCAGATTCTGCATGAGCAAGAAATAAACTTGTGCTGCATAAAGTATCCTGATTGTTTACACACAAACTGTTCTCCATAATCAGTCTTCCCATTTCATTTTATGTATCTCATAGTGGGCATTCTTGTTTGCCTGCCTAGCACCCATTCACCCAGGGCCAGCTATGTGGGTATGTGTATGAACTGTATAATTGCACAGGACCCTGCATTCAGAAAGGCCTCATGTTGGGTTCAATGCTCTGCTATCACCATCTTGAAATTCTTAATTATTTTATTATTCAGCTTGTGTTTTGTAAGTGGAGTTGGATAGGACAATGGAGCATGCACATGAGCAGAGGTGATACATACAATATGCCTGTCCACCCACTCCTTGCTGCCCCATCTGCATATAGCATTTGTAATGTCCTGTGAAAACAATGATCTCATGATGCATGAAATTTTAGCAAGATTCAGAGTGAGAATGACATAAGCATGTTACAGCTGAGTAAGTGGGGTCACTGTGAGCCCTAAGAGGCCAAGCTTCCTATGAATCAGAACTTGCTTTGAATGCAAACAGCTGATAATGACAATCAAAAAAAGCACAAAGAACCAAGGAAAGCTATCATATCGTTTCCTGTTGCTTTCCTGTTTAGCCAACCACTGATGCTGAAAATGATGACACGGAGGAAAAGGAAAGATAGGGCAACCCATAATTCTTTTCTTTTCAGTCTTTCCTCACCAATAAGAAGGTAGAGAGAGTGGTAGAATATGCACATATCAAGAAGTGACATTACACACAGTTGACTTAGTTTTGTGCAGAGTTTCTACTGTTCTGGTAACAATGAAATACATAATGCATGTACAAAGTGTGAAATATAACATACAAGGTAAATGCTCTTATATTAAAAGAGCATTTAAAATCAACAGTGTACAATATATAGTGATGAATGGTAAAATTCATCATAATAATTTACATTTTTTATTTTTCTTAGAACAACAGTAAATATTAAAAAAAAAACCCACCATAACTCAAGAAAGAGACTGTGGAAGAAAAGAAAAGGCTTTATATTCTAATACCTTTAATCACATTTTTTCTTGCCTGATGAATACGGAGCTCCATATTTTCACGAGGAGCACTGGGCTGTGCAAATTATGTAGCAAGCCCTGAATTCATCCCTTACTCTTTCCTAGCAGAACCCTGATTCAGACATGTATCCCTTGGCTTCCACCCCCAGCATATGGGACTCTGGAGAAGCTAGACACACTCTTGGCTCCAGGGGCAAGACCTGGTTGGTAAGTAAAAAACCATAGTCCATTCCCTGGGTAAGTACATAGCTACATAGTTCGATCAGCGTGACTCTTAGGACTCTCGCTTAAAACCTTATAATGAAAAAGTTTCCCTTCTTTTATTGGTTGTCATCAGGTCAGGATATGATGTCTGGAGCTTTCATGGCCAGTACTCAGTGAGTGAGATACTACCCACTATGATCTTGAGGTTGAAGCTAATATATGGAATAGGGCAAAGCTGAAAGACCTGTTAAGAAATGGATCTAGAACTGTCAGGAGCTCAACTGAGCTGAGAGAGAGAACTGAACTGTCAGGTGTCAGAGTAGCTGATTAGAGCAACAAGCCAAAAATGAAAGAGTAGCCTTTAATCACTTACTGCGATGATGTAAGCAAGAGTTCCATTTCCACCATGGAACTGTGCAAAGGTCAAGAGTCAGGTCGGGGCTGGGTGCCATGGCTCACACCTGGAATCCTAGCACTCTGGGAGGCTGAGGTGGGAGGATTGCTTGAGACCAGGAATTTAAGACCAGCCTAAGCAAGAGCAAGATCCCATCTCTACCAATTCTACCAAAAATAGAAAAATTAGCCAGGGCATGGGGGCTCATACCTGTAGTGCCAGCTATTTGGGAGGCTGAGTCAGAAGGATCACATGAGCCCAGGAGTTTGAGGTTACAGTGAGCTGTGATGATGCCACTGTACTCTAGCCAGGGAAACAGAGCAAGACCCCATCTCAAAAAAAAAGAAAAAGAAAAAGAAGTCAGGTGGGTCAGCACAAATGTGTGGGGTCGTGGGGTCATCTGACTGTTAAGGGATCCCTGAAGAAAAAGCTCCAGCAGTTTTATGGTTTTATGGACCCTGAGGTGGAGTAGGGGAGGACAAGGGGAAAGTCTAGGAGTGGATAAGTACTGAGAACTGAGGCAGCAAAAGTGTCTTCAAGGTTTCCCTCTACCCTCCTCGCCACCAGGAGGCCTCAGCAGAGGAACCTAAAGAAGACCTCTGCCCAAACCCACAGATAAAGTGACCAGGAATGAAGGCACCAGCGAGAGGAATGCAAATATGTTCTCCACCTCAACTTTTCCCACCGTGGTCCAAGCCACTGCATTTCTCCCTAGACTACTTCAGTAGGCTCCCAACTAGTCTCCTGTCTTCCACTCTTGCCCCATTTTAATCCACTCTCCACATAGCAGCAAGAGAGATCATCTTAAAACACAAATTCGATCACATCGCTCTCCTGCTTAAAATCTTCATAACCCTTAGTGTAAAATCTTGTTTGCATAAGAGACCTCACACGCTGGACTGCTGCACATGGCTCCAGCTTCATCTGTGTCCTATCTTCATCCATCTGTCACTGCACTCTGGCCACGTTAGCCTGCTTGCAATTCATCAGCTACGCCAAGCTCTTTCCATATGCCATTTCCTCTGCCTGGACTGCTGCCCCCCTTCCAGGATTCTCTCCTTTTCATCCTTTCTGTTCAGCTTAAATGTCATCTCTTCAAAAAGACCCTTCCTGACCACTCTATCTAAATAATCTCTGCTGTTATTACCCATCACATGCCTTGGGTTCCTTCATACTATGCTTCCTCCATTTGAAAATTTTTTAATCAATGTATTCCCTCTCCTCCCAATACTGTACGTTACAAAAAACAGGGATCTTTTCTATCTTATCCACTGATTCCCCAGTGCTTAAAATGTCCCCATCCTATGATAGGCACTCTATAAACATTTGTTAATTAGAGACTAGGCAAATGAATGTGTTATCACCAAATACGTGCTAAGGCTACTGGTTAATGTGCTATCACCAAATACGTGCTATCACCAAATACGTGCTAAGGTTACTGTGCTATCACCAAATACGTGATGACATGCAAAATCTTAAGATGAGTAAGAATGAATCTCTTAAAAAAGAAAAAAAAAGAGTGAATCTCTGCTTTAAAATCTATTGGAAAAGATGAACTCATTCTAGCTCAGATGGGTTTTCGTTATTTTCTCCAGAGTCCTAATTGACACAGAACTTGCTTGCTCTCTCTTTCTCTATGTATATGTACACATAATAGAAACATATTATATAAATTTATGTAATGAAATATGTAATATAATACATATGCATAATATAATTTATAAATATATGATAAATAGACATTATTGTTAGGTTGGGACAAGGAAGAAGGGGAACAGATGCTCTGTTTAGGGGGTTTCCATCAAGAAATAGATGGCACAAGGAGATGCTTTGTCTACTAGGAGGAACAAATTGACCAGAGGGGGCTTCCAAGAAGGAACAGATGACATGTCAAGGGGGTTTCTGAGGACTGAACAGATGTTTGGTCTATGATAGGGGATCTCCAAGGACTTACCAACCAGAAAGAGGTAGAAAGGCCACAAAATAGAGATATGATCAAGGCCACAAATGAGGGTTTCTGGAACATGCATACAAGTAAGGTGACAGTATCCTCAAGTGACCTACCCTCATTATCATAGTAAAAATCACACCCACCAGTGCCATGACAGTTTACAAATACCATGGTAACCCCTGGAAATGGCCTTACAAGGTTAAAAATGGGGAGGGTTCCCAGTTCTGGGAATTCTCTACCCCTTTCTAGGAAAAATCATGAATGTTTCACTACCGACTTAACATAAAATTAGAGAATCAGCAAAAAAAGAAAAATCTTGTTAAACTTAGGGTCTCCTCCATGCTTGGGGGTTGATCTATTCCTTCTCTGGAGTGTACTGTGCTTTAATAAACTTTCACACTTTGCTTTCTTGCACCTGCTTGGTCTGCTCATATGTTCTATTGACTCAGTACCAGCAACCATTCTTTGGTACTGGGATCCAAGAACCAGGGAACATGGACCTGACATCTGGTCCCCACACCTGACATTATGTCTAAATATATTGTATATAAAACAACTCTAGACTATCCCCTTTCCTTCGGCCTTCCCCTTCCTGCTCCCCTTGTCATGTCTGACTTCCCTGCACTGATGTTTTTGCCCAGAATAGGAGGAGGCATTTGAAGGGGGACAAATAGAATTGTCAGACCCAAATAGAAAAGCTCTAAGCTAGTGGTAAATAACTTTATTTGGCATGAGGGACAAATAAGGAAAAATAAAATTATTTTAGGACTTTTTAAAGAAATAATGTCTTAATTTTTAAAATCAGAAATATGATCTCTATAACAGTTCTTAAGAATTTGCTTATTAATTGCCCGTCACTGATTGAGTAAAATTTCAGAAACTAAATTACTAACACACACTAATTATTATGCTGAATGTTTGAATAAATTTTGTTGTTGAGTAAGCATCCTAGAGGCTGGTTTCTGTTTCTTTTCTCTGTTGATCTTGTAAGCATCTTAAACGGGAAAAGGAGTTTGTCTTAGAGCACCTCTTATACTGAATTCTTTAAAAGAAAACATTCTGGGCCGGGCGTGGTGGCTCATGCCTGTAATCCTAACACTCTGGGAGGTTGAGGCAGGTGGATTGTTTGAGCTCAGGAGTTCAAGACCACCCTGAGCAAGAGTGAGACCCTGTCTCTACTAAAAATAGAAAGAAATTAGGTGGATAACTACAAATATACATAGAAAAAATTAGCTGGGCATGGTAGTGCATATCTATAGTCCCAGCTACTCAGGAGGCTGAGGCGGGAGGATTGCTTGAGCCCAGGAGTTTGAGGTTGCTGTGAGCTAGGCTTAAGCCACAGCACTCTAGCCTGAGCAACAGAGTGAGACTCTGTCTCACAGAGAGAGAGAGAGAGAGAGAGAGAGAGAGAGAGAGCGAGAGAGAGAGAGAGAGAGAAGAAAACATTCTTTTGAAAAACAACATCAAACAAACAAATACAAAGAAGTACTTTTCCAGTCACTCACTATTAAAATAATCAGCTAAGTCTATGGTCCCATAACTCTACACTGCATGGTCTACCTGGGGCTCAGAGGTCCCCAGTTGGTACAGCACTCTCCAGACAGAGGCCCTACATAACTCTCCCCACCTAACTGTGCCCAGAATATACAAGGAAACAAAGTCTGTTTTATTTGCCACCAGCAGAGGGTGTCCATTCCTTTTTTCCATTTTTAAATTTTGCATCATACTGCTGAGTCACATTTTTAATACAAGAGCAGGACTTTAAAGCTGAAGCTTTTGTCATACATTGGAATCCACTTCTAAGGAGTTAGGAAAATGAAGTTATTTTCTGGTTACATGATTCAGCTCTCTGAAGAAACCCTTTCCCACACAGTGAAACCTCCCTCCTAGAGTTAGTCTTCTTTTAGTCATCATGTTACTAAAAGCTGGGCACTTGTCTCCAAGACCACACCAGAAGAATGAGGACAAGTGGGTTTGAGGAGAAGGAAAGGGAGGTTTATTAATTTGCTGGCGAATGAGGAAAATGGCAGATTCCCATCTTAAAGTACCAATTTTTCTAACTATAAGCAGAAATACAGAGCTTTCAAAGGGAGAGTTTTCAGCTTCAGCCTATTGCTGTTTAATTATAGTTGATGATTCTGATCTGTCCCATCTCCTGCGAAGACAATGAAGACAATCTCCACCTGGACAAGTCCTGTTGAGCCATCTCCCATGATACAAAGAACAAAGGACACTCCCCTGCCCCTGAGGGGGGGATGCAGATTTCAAGTCCCAAAATAGTAGGGGAGGTTTTAAAGAGACAACTTGTAATACATTTTGCCCTTTTTCAGGCCATTCCCTCTATTACAATCACAGCACTGCTAAATAGGGGTACAATCTCACTCTGTGTGTTCGTTTTCTATTGCTGTTATAACAAATTACCACTGACTTGGTGGCTTAAATAACACAAACTTATTATCTCACAGCTCTTCTGGGTACAAGCCCAACACAGATCTCACTGGGCTAAAATCAAGGTGTCCACTGGATGAATTCCCTACTGGAGGCTCTAGGGAGAATCAGTGTCCTTGCCTTTTCTGGCTTCCAGAGGCCACTACGTTCCTTGGCCCATGCTCCCCTTCCTCCATCTTTCAAGCCATAAATGGCAAGATTCCTTCTTACTTGCATCACTCTGACCTTCTTTCATTGTTTCATCTTCCTCTGACTCACTCCCATGTCTTCTTCAACTTCTAAGGACCCCTGTGATTACATTGGACCCACCTGGATAATCCAGGATAATCTCCCTATCTCAAAATCGCTGATTAGCAACCTTAATTTCCCTTTGCTATTAGCATAACATATTCAGAGAGTCCAGGGAGTTAGGACTAGACGTCCTTGGAGGGCATTATTCTGTCCGTCACACTTTGTCTTTGCTTTGTAGCTCTTCTCTGTGTCTTCCCGTCTCCTCACTTCTCTGTTTCCAGAAATCAGTGACACACAAATTTTTACCATGTTTGAAAACTGCTAGTTTTATCACATTGATATTATGGAGTTTTATCTCCTTTCTTCATTTTGTATAGCCTCACCCCGTTTAAAAATAGTCCTTATTTATGGGTAAAAGAATAGGATGTCTGGGATTTGCTTTAAAATAATCCAGGAGGAAAAATTACAGGGAAAACTGATAAAATAAGGCAAAAGGATGGTAGATGTAATTGTTGAAGTTGGGTGATGGATACATGGACCTTCATTATTATACTCTTTTCTTTTGTACATGTATTTTCAAGTGTTAATATTCAACTATTTTTTTTTATTATTTAGACCTTCTTACTAAGAATTCAACTGAATTTTCCTCTTCTTGTTTCTTTAGTATTTGGGAGGGAAACAATTGATAAGAATAATGGAAAGTGCGTACCAAAATGTCATTATTAAATGCACACATTCAAAATGGAATTGACTTTTTTGTTTGTTTTTTTTTTTTTTTATACAGAGTCTCACTCTGTTGCCTGGGCTAGAGTGCCGTGGCATCAGCCTAGCTCACAGCAACCTTAAACTCCTGGGCTCAAGCGATCCTCCTGCCTCAACCTCCCAAGTAGCTGGGACTACAGGCATGCGCCGCCACGCCCGGCTAATTTTTTATATATGTATTTTTAGTTGTCCAGCTAATTTCTTTCTATTTCTTTAGTAGAGACGGGGTCTCACTCTTGCTCAGGCTGGTCTCGAACTTCTGAGCTCAAACGATCCTCCTGCTTCGGCCTCCCAGAATGCTAGGATTACAGGCATGAGCCACCACCCCTGGCCAGAATGGACTTTAAAAAAAACTTTTTGTTGGTTTGTTTGTTTTGAGACAGAGTCTCATTCTGCCTCCTGGGCTAGAGTACAGTGGTATCGTCATGGCTCACAGCAACCTCAAACTCCTGGGTTCAAGTGATCCTCCTGCCTCAGACTCCCAAGTAGCTGGGACTACAGGCATGTGCCACCATGCCTGGCAAAAACAAAAAACAAAACAAAAAAAAACCTTTTTGAGATATAATTAACATATAATAAAATGCTATTGACTTTTTATAAAATTAAACTTTCTATTTTGAGACAATTGTAGATTCATATCCAGTTTTAAGAAGAGAGATCTGCTGTGTCCTTTACCCAGTTTCCCACAATGGTAACATCTTGCAAAACTATAGTACAAAATCACAACCAGGATATTGAAATCAATACAGTAAGACAGAGAACATTTTCATCACCACAAACGTCCTTCATGTTGCCCTTTTATAAGCAACATTTTCTGTCTGCGTGTCAAATATTTGTGATATACTCCAAATGAAGACTGTTTCATGACTTTTACATGTCTCCCTCTTAGCTTTACTTAGGAGCTATTAACAACTGCTTACAATTACCAAAACCTATTTTTCAGATCTCTCAAACATACTATCTGAATATATACCCTGATATAAACCTAAAATTACACTGACTAAACCTTAGGACCATCAATAGCCTAGCAAAATACCAGCTCGGGGCCTGGGAGCAGCAGAGAGGGCCATAGAGAGGCATCGTGAACGCCGGACGTTAAAGCAGCACGGTGGGTTCCAGGGCAGTCAGTGTTGCAGACCCCTCGGTGGCTGGAAGTCATCAACAAAGTGACAGATACCACTATTGGGAGCTGCTGCCTCCTGCATCCATTCTCCTCCTTCCTCCCAGTTAAAGGGCTCGTTTAAAAGCCTCTATGTCGTGGTCTCTCTCGCAGCTATGTGTGACTAGATATGGCAACTACATTTGGCCAAGGAGACGTAAGCATAAGGGTAGTTGCTTTAAAAGAAAGCAGCGGCCCTTCCTCACCCCTTCCTCTTGGCTCCGTCCTGCAGCCAGGAATTGGTCATCTGGTCAGAGAAGCAAAATAGAAGAGTCCCTGGTCCCTGATGACCTTGGAGCCACCAAACCAGCTCTGGAGTGCTGTGTCTAGACTTCTTTTTCTGAGAGAGAGAGAAACTCCTATCTTGTTTAAGCTATATACTGGCTTTTTTTCTTTCTGCTATACGCAGGGTAGTCTAAACATTGACTTAAGCAGTCTACTCTGTATGTGGAAGCAAAGGCAATTCTCAGTGGAGGCCTGAGACCACTCTTTTGCTTTGGAAGAAAACATTTCAAAAGGCCCTTGGTCATACAAAATTCAAACCCCCAGACTATTACAGATTGAAGAGTTTGAGACAATTGAAAGGTAAACAGCTGAGGAATGATGCAAAATTTTATCTTCCTTTGGGTAGAGTTGAGGTTCTGCAGAAAGAAGATTATGAAGCTGGGTGCAGTGGCACGTGCCTGTGCTTGGGAGGCTGAGATGAAAGGATCACTTGAACCCAGGAGTTTGAGGGCAGCCTGGGCAACATAGCAAAATCTCATCTCTATTATTAAAAAAAAAAAAAAAGGATTATGATGTTGGAGGAAGGGAGTAGAAGCAAGGAGGATGAATTTCTTCTTTTTAGGAAAAAAAGGATATAGTTGAGGGCCTGTACCCTGTGTAGTGTTCAAGGTCGGGGAGTTCCCCTTCCCTTCCCCCCCACCCCCCGCCTCCATCTATTATCTAGTATCTGAAAGATGCTCCTGGCTCCAGGGGCCTAAGGAGAGTGACAGCCAGAAGAGCAGCCCTCTGCAGAGATGGATCTAGAAGCCAGGATATCAATCAATATGCATTAATTTTTTTTAAGGTTGATAATTTCTTTATTGATTTTTTTCTTAAATAAAATCGATGAATGTACCTTATGAAAACTTCAAATCCACAGTAGGTTGCAAATAGAATGTCTAGAAATTCCTTTACACTTCCTTCATCTAGTTCTAAAGTTTTCTTGTTTATCCTTCCAGAACTCCATTTGTACCTGAGAATGGTGCCACACAAAATATGTCACAACACAGTCCACACATTTAGCATATATCAAAATATGTTAAATCTGGAAAACAATTTCCATTGAAGGATGAGATAAACATGAAACACATTTAAAAATTTGAAAAAGTTAAGGAAGTTATGGAGGTAGAAAAGGTGCAAGAAGATTAAAAATATAATCACAGAATTTTTTCATTTCAAAATCTTGGCCAGGCATGGTGGCTCATGCCTGTAATCCTAGCACTCTGGGAGGCCAAGGCAGGAGGATCGCTTGAGCTCAGGAGTTCGAGACCAGCCTGAGCAAAAGCGAGACTCCATCTCTACAAAAAATAGAAAAAATTAGCTGGGCGACTAAAAATAGAAAAAAAAATTAGCTGGGCGTGGTGATGTGTGCCTGTAGTCCCAGCTACTGGGGAGGCTGAGGCAGGAGGATTGCTTGAGCCCAGGAGTTTGAGGTTGCAGTGAACTGTCATGATGTCACTGCACTCTAGCCTGGACAACAGAGTGAGACCTTCCAGCCCTTGCTGATTTAGGTCCATGATGGTTTTGCTTTGGGTCTTCTTTCCTAGAGGCTCTCATTTTCAGAGATTAAAAAATTCTCAGCACCAGATGATTTTACATCAGAAAAATCTGTATTGCCAACTTGAACTTCATTGCTCTAGTTTTGTTCAAAATACAGAAAATAAAGTAAGTATTTTTGTATCATAAAAATGTTTCCAAGTAACATGCTTATTGAATTATCAGGGGCTTTTGAAGTATCAGGAGCTCTCTCCACCTTGAAAACATTTCTTCTCTTGGCTTCCAGGATGCTATCCAGTCTTGGGTTTCCTTCTAAGTCAATGCACATAAATTGTAAGGTGGATTTTTTTCCTGCACAGTAATTTTCTTTACTAATGTCCAAGTGTAGTGAACATCTGCCATTTTTTTTTTTTTTAACTTCTCAGCATCCATTTTCCATCTGGTAACATGAAGCTGTTTTTCCTTCAGGACCAACTTCTCCTGCACTCTCATTCACGTGTTTTGGTTTGGTTTGATTCCTCACCTCCAACCCCTCCGTGTTAGCCCCAATCTTTAAGAGCATTAGTCACAGTGATTATTTAAGGGATAAGCTAAGAACCCCAGCCAAGCTGCCAAAGACTCAACACTGGGATGTTTTCTGAAAGAAGAAGGAATGCTTCTTCCCTCTGTGGGGCTTGCTGAAGTGCTGGGGACATAGGACTGAGATTCTGGTTCTTTCTGTGCTACTACTCAGAAGAGCTTGCATGAGAATGAAGCCCAAACAGAGGAAAGCAGGGGCAAGAGATGAAGAGAAACCAATTTCTGATCATGCTGTCTGAGCCCTGGAATCCAACTGGGGCTTAACTATATGTGTCCCCTGGATTTTTCATTATTGTAGCCAACATATTCCCTTTTCTGTCCTTATTGCTGCTTTTTAAAACCAGTTTGAATAGAGTTTC
This sequence comes from Lepilemur ruficaudatus, assembly GCA_963574885.1. Classification (NCBI taxonomy): domain Eukaryota; kingdom Metazoa; phylum Chordata; class Mammalia; order Primates; family Lepilemuridae; genus Lepilemur; species Lepilemur ruficaudatus. The sequence goes on from CAUYRT010048335.1 coordinate 42,536, forward strand.
TGTCTCTTCCAACCATGAGTCCTGACTAATACACTTAATCTGGTCTTACTATGTTTGGGGGAGTCAAGAAAGAGGTCTGTACCTACATTTGGGGCATACGGTTATTAGGAAAGGAAAGCAGCATCAAAAAAAGGTTATAAGAGAGCCAGGGATGATTGGCAGGAGTGAAACAGCAGTCCGAAGCAAGGGAGCAGCCTTGGAAATGGAGATGGGAGCTCCGACTCCACTAATTTGGCACAAACAAGAATGACCACCAAAACTCAGTAAACTTGGGAACACTCAGACTGCAATAATAAAATCAATATATCATGAATGAAATGTGACATCTGCAGAAAACTGTCTCATAGGTCCAAGTGGGAAGAGCTGAATTAGACAGTTGGCTAACATTGCTCACATCCCTAAAAAACAATGAGTCAACAAGGTCCAGAGGGGAAAGCCTGAAAGATCTGAGATGCAGGGTTCAGCACTACCTCTGCAAGTCCCGCAGCCTGGAGACACACTAAGTAGCCAGCTTACCCATCTGCTTGGCAGTACTTCCAGGGAATGGCTCCAGTAAGACCTTTACTTAGGCTCCATTTCAACTCAATACTCTTCAAGCAACCCCAAGATTACAATTTCACAGCCCATATAACTTTCTGTCTGCACTATCAAGGGCCTTGCAAAGGAGAGTGAGAGAGTCCAGATCAAAACCATCTGAGAGAGGGGAATGTCAAACGGCACCCAGGAGGCCAAGCACAAACGCCAGGCTTCGATGGCCTTGAGCAGAATCAGAATTGTGGGAAGGATGTGGAATTGGAATGGGGGTATTGGGCAAGGAGGCTATACTTTCCAAGTCAGAGACAGAGCAATGAATGATCAGCTGGAAATAAATGAGATTTGCAAATTTTTCTAATCAAACAGGGCAGGTCTGCATCTGGCCTTTGTTGGCTCCTGGGCTCCAAGGAATGGAGTTGGTTTAAGGGCAGGGAGCCAGGTGGGCAGGAAGAGGGCCCACTTTTCTTGGTTCTAGTTATTTGCATGGTAGAAGGCTCCCAGCGCAGTAGGAGCCAAACCCTTGTTTTCATTAATGTCAGAAATATCATTTTAGAATATTATCCCTTTGTCCGAAAGCTTTTCTTCCTTTAAAAATGGAAAATATCAATGAAGAGCATTAATACATTAAACTTCATCACTCGTATAGACATTCTTATCAAGAAATTACTTTTTTTAAGCAAAAATTAATACCCTCTATTTTACTACTTAGAAGAGTTGTTGTTTTCAGTAGTAAATGACTTTCTAAAAGTTAATTTTCCTAACTTTGAATATGAAACGTTAATGCAAATCAGTGAAGGCATTCACTCTGAGAAAAAATAATGTAGGCAATGTTTATATGTAAAAAGTCCAAGCCATGATATTATAAATATGCAAAAGTAGATTGTTAATTTCCATACATTTACCCATATATACCATTATATTCATGACAGTGGGGTTATGTGAACCATAAGTTTAAGGTTTCTAAAATTATATAAATCTTAAAGATGATTGACCTCTGGCTTTTGAACATGATTTATTCAGAGACATTTGTTTGGGAAAGAATGGCAAATCATGACCAAAAGGCAGACTGCCAGGTTTCAAAAGAACTGCTGGTTTGGCCTTATTTCAGTACCTACATTAGAATCTTCTGTTGATTTAATTTTCTACAGAAGAGAATTTGCATTTCTAAACTTGAATAATATAGCATGCATTCCTCATTTACGTAAAACATCCATTCTGCCGGAGCTCTATAATTAGAAAACAACCATAAAAGCTACCCAAAAACATATGCTAGCTTTCACAAATTTAAAGTTTTATTTTCAAAGCATCAGCCCACTCTCGCAGGTGCTGTGCTTATTATTAACGCTGGATTATTGCTCACTTCCCCTGCCCCGCTCACGCCCCCAGCCCTGCTTACCTCCCTCTCTTCCGGTTCACTTCGAATCCCAGCCCCCTACTCCTGGAAATGTTCAACTTAGTGTGTATCCTTGCATACTTTCTCTCTACTCTTTTAACTAAACAAGCATATATATACAGGGATCTCCTGTTTTACAAAATAAAGGGCTGTAAATTTCCCTGTATTTCCCTTTCTTATAAAAATACACAGTGGAAATCTCTCCAAGTCCGTATTCAGTGAGGTAGATATGCCACAACTTGGTCAATCATTTCCTTATTGAGGGGCATACCCTTCGTTTTTAATTTCTGTCCCTACAAAAAGTGCTGCAATAAAAGTCCTTGTAGGCAAAGGTACGTTCTTTTGCACTGGTTTCTTTATTTCTAAGGACTAGTAGGAGTGAAATTACAGGGGCAAAGGTATACATATTTTTAATTTTAGTAGATACTTCCAGATTGTGTTCCCAATGGGCTGTATTGAAATCCTTAGATCCAAATTTAACATCCTGTAGTCAGGCCTATTCCGACCACATGGGAGTTCCTATTCTTTTCAACTATTGCATCTTGGTCAAAAGTGATTGTGGACTTTATCTTTATTCATCTTTATTAATTGTATTCCTCTTTATTGATTCATTTTTATATATTCGTCTTTATTTTGTCACAAATCTGCACACAAGGAATTCTAGATCAGAGTCAGATTTCCCCTTACCTACCAGTAAATAAGTGTACTGGCCCCCATTATCCCAGATCAGATTCAGCTCTTGTGCATACCATCAATGGGGCACTGCTGTGGTGTGTTCTCTGAACCTTTGTCGATCCACAGACATTTCTTTCACCCTGACACGTGAGCAATAGCTCAGCTGGGTAAAGATTCTTGAGTAGGGCTGTTAGGGGTTTGTTTGTTTTTTTTCTCTCAGTGGTCTGTGCATCGTACTTCATTCTCTCTAGCCTCAGGTCTTTAATGAGAAATGTGATGCCAGGCCGATTTTTCCTTTTTAAATGACTTTCTCTTTATATCCAACAGATTTTAGGATTATTACCTTTGATTCTTAGAGTTCTAGAATTTGACCAGAATATGTCTGTGTGTAGCCTACATTGTTGTTATTTTTTAATCAATCTGACTGAAACTCAGTAAGACCTTTCTTTAATCTTCAGATGCAAATTGTTCTTTAGCTCAGATAAATTTTCTTCTATTTTTTGTTTAATTATCACCTGTCTCCATTTGTCCCTTTTCTCTTTCTGATAATCTTATTTACATGTTGTATCTCCAGTACCTGTCCTCCAAATCTTTTTTCACAATTTCTATTGCTTTTTCCCCGTTGTATTTTGAAAATTTTCTTCCATTGTTTCCCTCCATATTTTGAAATCTTTCTTCTATTTAATTTTCTAGACCACTAATTCAGGTTTCATCATTACCACCCTTTATTTAAATTTATCTACTAAATATTTTTTTCTTTTTCTTTTTTTTCTTTTCTTTTTTTTTTTTTTTGGAGACAGAGTCTCACTGTGTTGCCCAGGCTAGAATGCTGTGGCATCAGCCTAGCTCACAGCAACCTCAAACTCCTGGGCTCAAGCCATCCTTCTGCCTCAGCCTCCTGAATAGCTGGGACTACAGGCATGCACCACCATGCTCAGCTAATTTTTTCTATATATTTTTAGTTGGCCAATTAATTTCTTTCTATTTTTAATAGAGACGGGGTCTCCCTCTTGCTCAGGCTGGTCTCAAACTCCTGACGTTGAGTGACCCTCCTGCCTCAGCCTCCCAGAGTGCTAGGATTACAGGCGTGAGCCACTGTGCCCGGCCTACTAAATTTTTAAATAAGAAAATTGTACTTAATGTTTCCAGTAATTCTCTTTCATGCTATGACTGAATCTTTACCAATTCTCTTAGTTTTTTTGGTTGTGATTCAGGTTGACATCTTTCTCCAACAATTTCTATTTTCCTAGGAGTCTCCTGGGATATTAGTTATCTATTACTATAAAACAAATTACCTCAAGATTTTGTGTCTGAAAAAAACAAAAAACATGTGCTATCTCTGGGGAATTCAAGAGGAATAAGGTACCCAAAGAAAAGTAAATGTCTCCCTTCTACTCCACGACTTCAGTTCGGTCTAGCCATATACCTACCCAGAAAGAACTATATTCTGTAGTTTAAAAAGGATGTCTGAGCATATATAAATATATATACAGAAAGACATACATATGTAGAAAGACATTTTTGGCTTTTTGTTTTGAAATAATTTCAGACTTAAGAAAACATTACAAAAATAGCACAAAAAACATATACCCTTCACCCAGAATCCAGAAATATTAGCATTTTACCAAATTTGTTGTCTCTATATATTTCATCTTCTTTATCTATATATATATTTTCTGAACAGTTTGAGATTGGATTGCAAATATAATGCCACTTTACCACTAAATACATCAGTTTTTATTTTTGTTTTAAGACAGGGTCTTGCTCTGTTGCCCAGGATGAGGGCAGGGGTGTCATCATAGCTTACAGCAACCTCAAACTGCTGGGCTCAATCGATCCTTCTGCCTCAGTCTTCCGAGTAGCTGGGACTACGGGCATGCACTACCCTGCCCGGATAATTTTTCTAATTTTTGTAGAGACAGGGTCTCACTTTTGCTCAGGTTAATATCAAACTCCTGCCCTCAAGCAATCCTCCCACTTTAGCCTCCCAGAGTGCTAGGATTACAGGTATGAGCCACCGCCAGCCTCATCAGTGTGTTTTCTAAAAACAGACATTTTCCTTTATAACAATAGCACAATTATAAAAATCGAGAAATTAACATCAATGTATTATTACATAATGTATAGATTTTATTAAAATTTCACTAATTACCCCCAACAGTATTTTTTATAGCAAAAGAAAAAGAACTTTTTTTCTGGTTCAGGGTACAATCCAAGATCTACATTGCATTAAGTTATCAGCCTCTTTAGTCTCTCTTAATCTGGAAGAGTTCCTTAGTCTTTTTCTATAGATAATTTTGAAAAAAATGACAAATCAAATAATTATATATATTGGTATGGCCCTTGCTCTTTTTTAATTACTATATCTTAGACATTTTCCATTTCAGTACATATATGTCAATCTCATTTATTTTATTGGCTGCATTGAATACTGTATCAGTCAGGATGATCTAGGTTATGCTGTGATAACAAACACCACCAAAATCTCAGTGGCTTAATACAAGTTTATTTCTTATGCATGTAATGTCTGCTGTGATGGCTGTGATGGCTCAGTGGTCTGGGCTGCTTTCATCTCATCCCAATACGTGTTTCTACAATTGCTACAGCAGAAGAGAGCATGGAGAATCTCAATGGGCTCTTAAAACGCTTCTCAAATTTTAGGGGCCAGAACAAATCACACTGGCGTGCCAAACCTCATAGGAAGAGGGATGTGTATTCCTCCCAGGTACTCATAAGGGGAAGGGATCAAGAAATACTGGCGAGGACAGTAATGTCTACCATGCATATCATTGAATGAGTATACCACAATTTATTTGAGTAGTCCCTTATTGATGGACATTTAGGTTGCTTCTAGGTTTTCTCCCAAAGATCTTTATATGTTTATTTTTTGCACATTTGTGTGAGTATATGTGCAGTATAAATTCCAAGAAATGGATTTGCAACTGCAAAGGGAATGTGCATCTATAAGTTTTGATAGACCAAGGCTGACATTTTGGGTTATGTGCAAGATAAGTGAACAAAGGAAGCCAGACAACAAAGACCAGAGACAGAAACAGAAAAGCAAAGGGAAGAAAGAGATGGAAGGGGCAGGGAGAGCAGATTTCAAGCCTGACTTTCCAGTTCACAGACCCTTTGAATCCTGGCTGTTCATGTCTACCAACCTCAGTACTTCAGTAAGCTCTCGTCTTCACTTTTGCCCACTTGAATGGGTTTCTGCTTCTTGCCATAAGTTATACCAGACTCTGAGGGCACGGAGAGAGGATAGCATGATCCTTACTCTCAATTTGGTTTTCAGCCTAGTAAAGAGTTGGGGCAGGGAAACTGCCGAGCACTGAGTTATCCTCTTGGTTCTCCACTGGACCAATGTCATGGTTGAGTTCCTTTTAAATCCAGTACCCATGATTAGTGGAAGTGCCTCTTCCTTAGATCTGGAATAAGAACACAGCCCAAGGGAAGTCTTGCTTTTAAATTCCATCTCTGCACCAGAGTAAATTCTTCTCATTTTAAAAAACCCAGCTCAGATTTCACTCACTTCATGAAGCTTCCCCAACTGCTACCAGAGCCTGCCCTGATCTCTAACTTTTCTAAATTCTTGTAACACGTGACATACAGGTGAGCCCACATTAGGTTTTATTGTTCTCTGTTGCTCTTATCTCTAAGATTAGATTTTAAATTCTTTGAGAGTAGGGAAAGTATTTAATATTTATTTTGAATTTCCTATGCAGTGCCTTGCAGAGATAACATTCAATAAAGCCACAGCCTGACTTGAGTATATATACACAAATGACAAATAAAATGAAGGCCAATTCAGCTAAAACCAACATGCGCTTCCTATTTGCCAGGTTTCCCAAGGAATATAGATTACTGCCTCATTGCTGTAACTTCAGCAATTCTGAAAATCAATAGCAGACACCTGGCCAGGGGCGGTGGCTCACGCCTGTAATCCTAGCACTCTGGGAGGCCGAAGTGGGCGAATCGCTCAAGGTCAGAACTTCTAAACCAGCCTGAGCAAGAGCGAGACCCCGTCTCTACTAAAAATAGAAAGAAATTAATTGGCCAACTAAAAATATATAGAAAAAATTAGCCGGGCATGGTAGCGCATGCCTATAGTCCCAGCTAATTGGGAGGCTGAGGCAG
>CAUYRT010048336.1:0-18084 GCA_963574885.1 Lepilemur ruficaudatus
TGCCTGTAGTCCCAGCTACTCAGGAGGCTGAGGCAGAAGGATTGCTTGAGCCCAGGAGTTTGAGGTTGCTGTGAGCTAGGCTGATGCCACGGCACTCTAGCCTGGGCAACAGAGTGAGACTCTGTCTCAAAAAAAAAAAAAGGGAAAGAAAAATGGCTTTGAGGATGATGCAGAAGATGGGGAGAGGGTGCAGCTAAAAACACTGGAGCCTGGGAGACCAGCGAGAAGGCTCTTATGACTGTGTAGGCAGAGACACAGACCAGAGGTGTGGTGGCGGTGGTGGGGACACTGAGGAGTGACAGACTCAAGAGAGCCTTCTGAGAGAACTGTCAGGATTTCGTGCCTGATTGTGAAGGAGATTCCTAAAGGGAAGGATTCCTGGGTGACCACCCGGTTTTGCCTCAGGCAAATGGTTGGCCGGTGATGGAGATGGAGGGTAGAACAGGTGGCATAGGATTGGGAAGAGTGCAAAAATATGGACTTCTGAGTGGGACATGGATTTGGGGGGTCTGGGCTATGTCTCAGTGAAGATATCCAGAGATTAAGAGAATATGAAGAACAACTTTATCTCCATACATTTCTAAGTTAAGAAGTCTGGGAAGGAGTTGGAAATACATGTATGGCATTCAAGAGGGTTTTGTCAGGTACATGGATTTGAGAGTTACCGTCATGGCTGATAATTAAGGCCACGGGAAGGAGGTCAGTTACTTGGGAGAGACGGGTGAGAAGAGGCCCAAGAATGGAATCGGAGAGAGTGCCAACACTTAGAGGAGTGGTTCTCAACCTCAGCAGCACGTCTGGATAAAATAAGGGGCTTGAAAAACACCAGTGTCTGGGCACCACATCCAGACCAGCTACATCTGAACCTCTGGGAATGATCTATAAAAGTTCTTCAGGTGATTCTAACGTGGAGTTGGGGTTCAGAATCAAAGACTCAGGGGGAGGGCAGAGGAACAGGGCTAGCAAAGGAGACTGAGCAGGAATGTTGAGGAAAATAGGATGAAAAACTGGAAAGAGGGGCGTTATGGAGTAAAGGGAGGAGAAAGTTTTGAGAAGGGAGGGTTAAAAAGCATCAAATGATGTGGAATAAATAGTGGTTAACCCCAGTACTTAGCCCACGTTAGGGGCTTTACATGAACTCACTGAATCCTCCTGGAGACCCCATGAGGCAGGTATTGTTATTATCATTGCCATTTTTTTTTGAAACAGAGTCTTGCTCTGTCATCTGGGCTGGGTGCCATGGTATGAGCCCAGCTCACAGCAACCTCAAAGTCCTGGGCTCAATTGATCCTCCTGCCTCAGCCTCCCTAGTATCTGGGTTTATAGGCACATGCCACCACAACTGGCTCATTTTTTCTATTTTTAGTAGAGATGGGGTCTTACTCTTGCTCAGGCAGTCTCGAACTCCTGAGTTCAAGCGATCCTCCTGCCTCAGCCTCCCAGAGTGCTGGGATTAGAGGCGTGAGCCACTGTGCTCGGCCTATCATTGCCATTTTAAAGATAAGGAAACTGAGGCACAAGGATATTAAGTACTTGCCTAAACTCACACAACTCGTAAGCAGAAACTAGAATCCAAGCCCAGGCAGGCTGCTATCAAGTTTGTGCTATGCTGCCTCTCTTGCAGAGAGCCCCGTGAGACACTGTCCATGGGCTTTAGGAGTTAGAAGGTCAGCATAGCCCTCCAAGGGCCAGCTTTCCTTTTCTCCTCCTTCTTTCTGTCTCCTTCCCTATTCTCTCACCAGAGGTCACTATGGCAGCTGCCCTAATCTCCCTGGTCTTCTGGTGATTGGGTTAGATGGAGCCTCACTCTTGATGGGACAACAAAGTCTCCCCCTTAGGAGGTGGCCACAGCTGAGCCTTCATCCATGAGCCTGAGTGGGTAGGTGCCTCGTGAGTCTCTAGAGTCTGGGAGGGGGCTGCAGAAGAAACAGTGGATCTTATCCTCCTGGGAAGTGAGTCCACTGAGAAGTAGATTCAGAGACAGATCTTGAGGAGGAAAGAGACTGGAATCCACATTCACCTGGAGGCAATGTGAGTGTGGCCTCCAAGTCCTGGAGCAGTGGTTCTCAACCTGCCTGCATGCTAGAATTACCTGGGGGCTTTACAAATGTACCACAAGCGCCACCTCCAGAACAGCTGGATCAGGATCTCTGGGAGCAGAGCCCAGGCACTGGTGGGTTTTAAGAGCTCCCCAGCTCATTCCAATGTGTAGTCAGCACCGAGAGCCACAGCCTCAAGAAAAGAGCTCTGGGTAAGGACAAAAAGACCTTGGTTCTAAACCCTAGCTTTGTCACTTCCTAGCTGGGTGGTCTCGGCCAACCCATCAGACCTCTCTGAGCCGCACTTCCCCTATATCTGTAAAATGGGGTTAGTAATCTCCACCCTACCTACCTTCACAAACTGTTACGATGTTCAGGTAGACTGTTGCATATTGATGTATTTTGTTATTTATGTAGTGTACTATGTAAAAGTAAGGTGGAATTAACCTGTACAGACAAAAAAAACAAGCACATGTGTTCACCTTGCACAGGTAGGTGCGCTTGAGTATGTATACACACACACACACACACACACACCTGCATATATACACCACAGAGGGCTCCTGATTATAGTTTGAGAACAGAGCTGCAGTTTTCTAGACATGGACTTTTATGCTTTTAGCCTTCAGAATATGCCATTAAACTATGGAGAGATGATCTGATGTGTGTGTGTGTGTGTTTAAATGATGCTAAAGTGTGGCATCATTTGAATCTGCCTGTCAGCCTATCAGAAACGTCATCTATAACCTTCACTGTTTGCAGTTTAATCTCCCCTGCCTCCCCGTGGGCCCTGTTCTGACATTTTAAACCCCATAAATGACAGTAGTGCTCTAAGCCATTTTGAAAAAAGCCAAGCATTTGGAAAAAACACATATAGAGACATACCCCTAAATTCCCCTTCCCCTGAACACATGCTCACTCATGCTCATAAGTAGAACCGCACACACGTTCCCACTCCTGCACTGGACAATTTGAGAGAAGTCACAGATACTGGCACTGGCCAACAAAGTGCACGTGTGTGACGGCAGGACACAGGTGCACAGAAGCATGGCTGTGTATCTGGCCCATGCACAAATTCTAGTGGACACAAAGCCTATAATTTAAACTTAGAAACCAATGGGGTGACATGGGAGGCTGAGGGGACCAAATCTTGAGATTTAGTATCAAGCAAGGATGTGTATTAGCAGGCTCAAGGTTCTTCACTCTTGGAAAACCCATGAGTAGAGGGGATACCAAGCAAGTTGTACCCCTGCCACCCTGACAACCAGCTCTCCATATATGGGGAAACCAGAAGGAAAAAGAAAACCCAGAGATACTTAGGAAAGGGATGAACATGTGATCATGGAAGGACATGACATAAGATGTTGATTGTGAACTTCATAAGGGCAGGGCCCTGTCAGCTCCCAGATCTATCCCTAGGGCCTGACACAGGGCCTACAACATAGCAGAGGTTTGTAAGAATAATGCTTGTTGAATGAATGACTGAAAGAATGTGTAATGTCTAAGTGGTAAAGGGTGTGTGTGTATGTGTGTGTGTGTGTGTGTGAGATGGAGATGGGGGCGGGAGATTGCCTAGTTAAGGACAGTTTCTTAGAAAAGATGACTTCTGATTCTGGCACTGGAAGCAAAAGGCATGTATCACACCTAATATCCATGTTCCAGGTTAAGCGGCGACTTTTTTTTGCCTTAGACCACCTCTGATTTTGCACAAGATCTCCCCACTCACAGACAAGAAAAACTCCCAAATACAGTAGGAAATGGTAGGCATGGTGACTTAGGATTACCTTTGTGTAGTCCTAAAGACTTTGCAAGCTAGGAAATCTGGGAGCCAGGCAGGGCGCGGTGGCTCACGCTTGTAATCCTAGAACTCTGGGAGGCCGAGGCAGGAGGATTGCTCAAGGTCAGGAGTTTGAGACCAGCCTGAGCAAGAGCGAGACCCCGTCTCTACTAAAAAATAGAAAGAAATTAATTGGACAACTAAAAACATACAGAAAAAATTAGTCGGGCATGGTGGCGCATGCCTGTAGTCCCAGCTACTTAGGAGGCCTAGGCAGAAGGATTGCTTGAGCCCAGGAGTTTGAGGTTGCTGTGAGCTAGGCTGATGCCATGGCACTCTAGCCTGGGCAACAGAATGAGACTCTGTCTCCAAAAAAAAAAAAAGAAAAAAGAAATCTGGGAGCCAAAGCCTAGGACATTTTCCTGAGCTGGTAAACTTTGCTCCTTATGTGCTAGGCATGTGTACTGGCAGAGGACAAGGACTCTGGGCAGCTCTGCTTAATTCTGAAGGCCTCTGGGGCTTCTCTGTGGCAGGGCTGGCTCCTATGGCTCTCCCTTCCACCACTTCAAGTCATCATGCATTTTAAGGAACTTGTTTCCAAGGCAACCAATTAGTGTCAGAAAGAGAGGGCTGTGACGTCAGGCAAGGATGCAGGGTGGGGTGAGAAACTCCATCCCCCATATCCCTGGCTCCCAGCTGTGTCTGCAGCCTTGAAGGGAGAGCTCCAGGGGAAGAGACGCAGGCCGTGGCCCCCCTGAGGAGTACAGTTCTTGGTCAGGGCCCAGGAGGAGGGACTAGGTTGCAGAACTGATCCCCCTGGCAGCGCCCCCACCTACCACCCCACTCCAAAATGCTGATAAGGCTGTGGGCCCAGTAGTAAGGCAGTGTGGCCCACTTAGAGGGGTAACAGTAGTCTGAGGCCATTGCCCATGATCCTCTCTAGCCCCCAGGAGGGAGAGATGTTAGACTTTATTTGGGAGACCTGTAAACAAGGCCCAGAATGAAGGAGGTCTTGGCTTAAAGGGGAGGAGACCCTGCTCTCAGGCCTCACTTGAGACCTTTTTGTCTGCCCCCTTGGAAGGATGAATATTTTGGTTTATAAGAGAACAGTATACACTTTAAATAAAAGAGTAGGGCACCAACTGGAACAACTTTGAAGAGTGTAGGAGAGATAATCCAATGGACATGTGGCTTACTGATTCTTTCTTAGATCAGAGAGTGAGATATGAGTAACAATGGCAGCAATTTGAACTCCTAGATCCTTGGGACCACGGCTAGACTTCCTGAGGGACAAGTCCTGCCAATTTGGGAAGGACATTCTAATCAGAACATACAGGGTAGACAGCAAAGGACCTTGTCCGTAGGGTGAAAAAAGAAGACTTACATTCATTTATTGGACTTCCTGGGCCAAGTATGCTAACCCCATCCCACCAGCTGGGTAAGCCTTCCTGTGAAGATGATGAAGATGACAACACTGATGATGATGGTGATAAACGGCAGCAGCTATATTTGTCGTGGCACTGTACTTTACAAAACACTTTCATCCTTGTAGTAGCCACATTGATAAGTAGGGCAGGAACTGCCTGCAGGTGTGGTTCAGGGAATAGACTCAGAGAGGGTGATTACTGGGCAGGAGCTTTACCAGGGATGGCTCTGGGAAGGTGCTGGAAAGTGCAGGACTGGGCAGAGGGAGAAGCTGGGCTGGGCTACAGTCTCAAAAAAGAACTTAGCCAACCACAGAGGGACTCTGAAGCCAACATGGCCCTTCAGAATTGCCCTGAGTTGGGAAGAGGTGTGTGGGCTTTCGTATGCCCTTGATGATCACTCACTGGATACAGCCTGCCCTGGGAAAGGGACGTGACCTCAGGCAGGGCAGAACTCTTCAGCAGAGGTAAATCCAAAGAAGGCCGACAGGCAAGGGCAGCAGCTGAGGGGAACTGTCCTTCAGTACGGAAGAACGGCTGCACTGCACCATGGCGCCCCAATAGCAATAGGCGCCCCTATTACCACTCCCATTTTGGAGGTGAGGAAACCGAAGTTCAGAGACAGGTAATGACCGGCCTCGTTACACAGCTGTCATACAAGCAGGGTTAGAGTGTAGCTGTAGCATCGAGGACTTTCAGTGCAAAACTTCCTCCAATGTAACCACAGAAGTCAATCGCAGAGGGACATTCTCTCTCAGCCACAAGCAGGACAGGCAGTTGCAGCTGAGGGTGCTCTGGGTGGGGGAGCTCAGCGTGCTGTCCCCCTGGCAGACGGGGCAGAGAGCCTGTGTCAGGCCTCCAGAGGGCCTGCTCAGCTCTGCTGTGGTCCAGGGAGCCCCTTCCCCCTCTGGAAAGTGGAGACTGTGACCTTAATCCCTCCCGGCACAGAGGCCACAGCGCTGGCTGCTCCAGGCCACAAGAGAAGCTTTCCTGACAGATGTGTTGGATTGACCAAAAGACAAGGGGCTTTGAGGAGATTAGGCTGTCTGCTCAGTGCTTGGCCCATAAGCCCCCAAGAAATGGAAGCTCAGAGGGTCTCTCTAGTGGCTTCTAGAAAGGGTCAGTGTATTCAGCAGGAGCCCAGCAATGGTCAACCTCTCTGGGCAACCTCATGGGCAACAAACTGCCTTAGGAAAGTGTTTGCTGAGGGGTCAACAGAGGTGAGGGAGGGAGTGAACAAGGTGACAGAAGGTGAGAGACAGCTACGCAGAGGCTGGGAACAGGGAGCGGCCTGGCTCCCTCGGCACCAGCCACCCCCACAGAAACAGACTGAAGGAAAAGAGGCCAGGCTTGTCTGTAGGCCGCTGGGGCCCAGCCCTAGGTCTGTTAAAGATTCGGGAAGTCACCAAAGACTGTTCCGTATGTGTGGGGGCTGCAGTGGGGGCAGTGACACAGTCAGACGTGTGTGGGGAAGGAGGGAAGGAACCTACTCCCTGCCCCACCTTCACCCTGGAGTTGCTGGCTTCCCAGGCCGGGAGCAACGACCGCTCTTGCTCTTGTTTCCCTCAGCTCTCCCTGACTAGGAGGTGAGAAAGGGAGCCTGAGCAGTCACAAAGGAAAGACCCAGAGATGAAAGAGGCAAAGGGACAGGAACCTGATCACAGCTCCAGAGTCTCTGTGGGGAAACTCACGAGGATCTGCCAGCTCCTACCCATAGGGACATGGTCCTCCTTGCCGTCTTCTGGGGGGCAAGAGTGAGTGGCCACAGCTTCTGTCCAGGGACCCTGATCAGAAAGGGATTGTTTTCGGCAATTTTTTTTTTTAGCTCTGCCACCTTTCCCCTCCCCCTCATCCCCACATTTCCCTTCATGACCTTGTGACTCCTCCATTAGGTCTCCTTTCTTCTTGCTTCAAGAAAAAGCCGGGCGGGGAGGGCGAGAGGCTGAGCCAATTGCGGGCTGCAAGGTGCAAAGCAATCAGCGGAGCGGCTGGTGAGCGGGGTCACTCAGTAGTGTGCACATCAGGGTGAAATCCTTTCAGCTCTTCGCCAAACCCCTAGTGAAAGACAATCAGGCTCGCTGTCACCGAGCTAATTCTGTCTATATAAAAGCAGTAATGAAATTCACGGCAGGATTACCCTCTCCATCCAATGGGCCAGCGTCGTGGTGACATATCTCTCTTATTGCCCGAATGTAACACACCATCTAATTTACGTCGTGTAGCGAGCAGGAATGAAATGTTCATAAAGAATTGCTGCATCTCGTCACCTTAACTGCGGCCTGGGGCTCTGAGGCATCTGTCAGGGAGAGGAGCAGGAGGAGGCAGGGCGGGCGGGGCTCAGGGAGCAGCAGCCGGGGGCAGGAGTTTCTGTGGGGTTGTTGTTTCTTAACAGGGTGAAGTGTAGGCAGAGGGGCTGGGCAGGGGTCTAGAGACAAGAGAGGAAGGGAGGGGCACGAAGCGTTTTGGGGAGTGAGGATAAATAAGGGTAGGATGAAGTGGTCTGCAGGGACTGTTTGGAAGTCTGTGCGAGTCTAAAGCCAGGGAGCCCGAGGGTACGTGTGCTTGGGTTTGGGTGAGTTTGGGAGGATGAATGTCAGTGCCTACGTGGCAAACGGGCGGTTGGGAAAATGCCCCTCTGGGTGCCTCCCAGATACTGCAGGGCCCCTGGCAGTCTCTTCCATTCTTGGAAGTAGAAGCCCATCCACCTCTGAAGACTGTCAGAACAGAACTCTCCCATGAACCAGAGAGGAGACCTTTTATAAAAGTGAACAAGGAGCAGACAGAAGCTGGGAGCAAGTTTTTCAAACCTAGGAGTTGTCTGTGGGTCCTCTCTCTCCCTCATCTGCAATTGCATGACCAAACCACCATCAGTGAGCCCTTTCAACTGCACACTCCGATACCTTTCTCATCCATTCTTTTCTCCATTGCCATCAGCACACTGAACCCTGCCCCCCAGCCCAAGGTCAATGCCGTCTGCTGTCTGGATGCCTCAACACCCTCCTCACTGGTCTCCTCATTAGCCCTCTTGCTCCCTTGAGTCAGCCAGGTAGTGATCATGTCACCACTGCCGTCTCTCAACCTAACACCTGCAATGGTGCCCCCTTGCTCTAAGGATAAAGACCAGATCCTACCTCCTCAGCTTCTTTGACCCTGCTCCCTGTCACAAACTGTCCTCCAACCACATTGGCCTTTTCCTGTGGTCTGAATGTGCCCTGTTCTAAACAGCCACAGGAGCTGTGCTCATACCAGTCCCTCTCCTTGGAAGACTCCCGTTGGTGGCAGCAGCACCACCCCAGCATGGTCTTAACCCCTACTCCCACTTCAGATGCCAGCTGAAACATTACATCCTGGGGGAAGCCTTCTGTGACTACTCTCTCTCTTAGCATCCTTTACTTCCTTTTGTGACTACTTGATTACAGCCTGGATTCTCCCACTGGACTCTGAGCTCCATGAGGGCAGGGACCGTGTCTATTTTACTCACCATTATGTCTGTAGCACTCAGCACAGTACCTGGGGAGGTTATAGGTCTATAAATATTTGTTGAATGAATGAGGGAATGAGGGGCCTGCACTACATGGCTAGAAGCCCTGCCCCTTCCTTCCTCCCTCCCCATTTCCCTCCCTCCTTCCTTTCCTTCCTTCAGCAAACACTACTGAATGCCTTTTGTGTGCCAGGCACTGTCAGAGGCACTGTGGCCATAATGCTAGGCAAGTGAAGATGCTGTCCCTGCCCATGAGGAGCTCAGCAGGGGAGGGAGACAGACAAATAAGACAACCATGGTGATAAGCGTGTCCTGTGCTGCTTCACTCTGGGGAAGAGCCACATCCTCACCCACTGGCAGAGTCACCCGCAAGTGACTGATCCTCAAGGGCCATACAAAACTCTCCCCAAACTTCCTCAGACACAGTTCAGCCACCTTTGGGGGAAAAATACCAGCCAATGAAAGAAACTTTATTAAAGAGTCATAACTGCAATTCTCTTACTAGTCATAACAACAGCAAGAAGCATCTGTTGAGTATCAACTATGTGTCAGGCACCTCATCTCATGCATCCTCACAACAATTGTGACTTCTAGGTATATTGTCCCTGTTTTAGAGACCAGGAAACTGAAGCTAAGTTTAAATAGCTTGCCCAAAAAAAGGTCACACACTTGGCATACAATGGGTGCTCACCATTGTTTATCAAGCGAATGAATGAATGAGAAGCTAAGTAGAAAAGACAGGACACAAACCTAGACTTTCTAGCCCCAAAGCTCCTGGTCTTTCTACTCTTTATTCCAAGCAATTAGTTTGGACTCTCAGGGTCCGTATTGGAAAAATGACCTGATGTTGGGCTTTGGATTCATGTTTCCCCTGCTCTGGGCCCTCATCTGTTCACCTATGGCCTTCCCACAGATACACATGTCACCTCAGATACCAGATCTAGCCAGGGCAGGAAAATCGGGTCTAGAAAAAACTGGACCTTAAGCCCTCTGGGAGATGCCTATAAGGTGAACCTTTCTCCATCCTGCCCAGTCTTCCTCCACACCCTAGGCTTGGGGTAACTTATCAAAATGTCTGGGAAAGGGTCTTGTGTGGGATACGGAATATCACTCCTGCATACATACACTCAATCATGTCTTGTTATATGTCCCATTGTGCCTAAGCTATGTGGTCCTTTCTCCATCTCATTTAGAGATGTTTACCTACCAGATGGTATATAGCTTTGTGTGCATGGTATATGTAGACATGTGTTCATGTGTATACATATGCATTAATATTAGTAAACCCATCCTTTCATCAGCTTTCTCATAGCCCAATGGTATCTACTCCGTATATGCAGACACCCGAGTCTGCATCCTGAAGTCCCCTCCCCACAGACATCTGCCTTGTAGCTGCCTTTTCCATTTGCTTTTCTCCTCCACTCCTAGAAACTGCAGGTGACCTTCTAGCCAATGCTCATAGGCCACAGAGTGGGATTCTGTGCTATGTGCTTCCTCTTATTTTAAGGAAAGTTCTACTCGCTGGCAGTGGGTAACTTTTTCTTTTTATCAAAGTGCTAATGCAAACATGCATCATCAAAGAGATAATATATGCCTGGCACACAGTAACTTCGCAATTTGTGTTAGCTATTAACATTATTATAGCTCATTTGTCCTCCCTGACCAGAGGGCGTCCCTCTTTCTACCACAGCCCTCCTAGGGCTGGAAGTACAAGTGCCCGTATCCACTCCTGCCAGGGAGCTGTGTGAGGCTTGGTGCACTTGTAAGGATCTCCTGGGGTTAGAGGGCTCCTGGCCATTGTCATCTATATTTCTCAATAGAACAAAAATCTCACACATCCCTGGCAGGCAGGACTCACTCATATTTTTAAAAGTCTTCATAAAATAAGTCTCAGGGGTCTCTGTAGACATTGCATCCAAAACCTTAAATTGCTAAGACATAAATTGTTTCCTAAACCCATCCATTTGCAGCTGACATCTTTTTTCTTAGGCCAGACCTGAGGCCAGACCCACTGGCCAAAGCCCACCAGAGAAGTGTAGCTTCAGTCGTGACACGTGATAATCCTAGCTTCTTTCCTTTGGTGGCCTACCCTCCTAGCTAGTGATCAGTTCTGTGGCTCTTCCAGGAGCTGACATTCCAAACCAGACCCATTTCTTCAGGTGAAGCAGGATATCATTCAAGTTGGACAGATACAGAACATTCAGTGGGCAGGCAGAAGGGAGGAGGGAATGGGAGAGAGAGAACACAAACAACCAAAGAATCAATAAGGATTCTCTAGACAATATCTGTCCTTAAATTGGCATAAGGCATTTTTTTTCAGGGTCTGTGTAAACCCAGGAGTCTGTGCCTAGAGGTGTATTAAGATTTAGTTTTATTTGATCGTCTTTGGACAGGTAAGAGAGGGAAGGGAAGGTTATAGGAACAAATACGCTAGAAGAGGTTGATAATGGAGTAAAAATTGGAATCTAACGTTATCCATGTGTTCATTTGATTCCCACATTTTCCTACCCTCTTTATTCCCACTCTCCTTTCCCCTACCCCCAGACTGACATAAATGATACCTTGATGGCTATTTCAGCTGCAACCTTATATATCCAGAGAAGCCTGAGCTCCCCAGCTGCCAGCCAACTCTGATCCCCTAATCCTAAAGAGACCAGCTGGTCAGAGTTCTCAGGGATGGCAGACCTCAAGTACAAATTTGGCTTCTGCTACCAACAGTCTCTGATCACAGTCAGATCACTTAGTTTCCCTGCATATTGGCCTTAACATTAGCCTCCTGCTCCCTCTCCACACACACCACCTCGGATGATAGTAAGAAGCATCCTGAATTTCTTGAAAAACTATTCCAGACAATTACCTTCCCATTTCCCATTATTATTACCAGGTCAGAATATAGTCCTCACGAGGATTAACTTGATCTTGGGTGGGCCAGTCGGCTTTACCGCTGGCCTGGACAGCTGTTTAGTCAGCGGTCACCGGGAGAGAGTGAGGATGGATCAGTGCAGCTCAACCCTGCTGCTGAGTGCAGGACCCGTTATGATAACAGTAAAGATAATTTTCCAGCCATCTAGCTTGTCTGGGGGGTTTTGTGAGTACCTACGGATACCGCATGCTTAAAACTGCATCAATGGAAAGCAACAGCCAGCATCCAACCTGCTTGGAGTTCGATATGATGGTGAGGGGATGTCTAGCATGGATATAAAACTGAAAGGCCTTGCAAAATGGAGACTAATTGATGATCTGAAGAAATAGCCATAAATTCCTGTTAAGTGTGGGTCAGTACTCTTGCTCTCCAGGCTTTCCGCAAAGCCAGAAACTCAGTTTGGCGGTCACTGCCTGCTCAGTGCCACTAAATTCTCTGGTAATCTGCAGAGATCTGTAATTATGCTGTAGTTAGTGATTGTTCACTAAGTAAACCCTTGGTGTAGTTACCATGTAAGTCAACGGTATTTACAGGATATTTTTTCTGCCTGTAACTCAAAGCCTTACCGAAACAAATTGGAATTGCCTTCTGGAGGCCGTTGTTATAAATTACAGACCCAACATCTGTCCACATCTGCAATGTCTAGACAGCCTGTCTCAGCTACAAGAGAGAAGAAAGACGAAGGAGGGAAAGCGAGGGAGACGTGAGGAGTGGCAGAGGGAAGTCTCAGATTTGTACAGTTTTTCTCTTCAGAGGTTTACCCAAATACGTGCTGTGCTGACTTCTGAAATGGACCTGAATCATCAGCAGCCCGACGCCAAGGTCTGGAGAGTTCAGGGCCTGGTCATCACCCCTGGATGTGTTGGCCATGCAGCCACTTCTGTTGGGCCACATCTCTGCCCCTACAGGCTCTCAGAGGTCACAGCGGGGCCTGGAAGATGGAGTTACCAGCACAGGGACTGATCACGCCGGATCAGGAGAGCTGGCTGCCTTTCCACACCTCCCCCATCCCCCTCCGGCTCTCTGATTCTCACCCCCACCTGGCTCAGCTTTTCGGAGTGGGGCGCGGCATTCATTTGCCTACCTTTCCTGTGGTCCCTCTCCTGCACCCATGATAAGGAGCCTGCCCGTCAGCTGAGTGATTGTATTTTTTTACAGTTCCTAGCACAAACCTTCTCATTTATATGTAAAGCAGCCATTAGTCATAGCTCCGTTCCCACACACTGCCTGATGTACAATCACATTTTGCAGCGGATGAATCTTTCCACACAGCTGCTCTGCTATGAATAATCCGTCTCCAGGCCCATAAATCAGAAAAAAATCATGCACCTCGTTCGCCTGATCCTTACACAAAGTCATATATTTTACATGAGGACGAGCTAAATATTCATGAGTCTTAAAGGCTTTTTTCATAGGCACTTGTTGGGGTTGTTTTCTACTATTGGGGGATACCAAGGTTGTGTTTAGGAGAACTAGGGATTTTAGAGAGGAAGAGGAGGAGGGAGAGAGAAAATCTGTGTGCCTCTGTGTGTGTGTGTGTTTAAGAGAGAGAGGAAAGAAAGAGAGAGATCGATTGAGATTCCAAGCTTATCTCTTAGTCTAGGAGTCATATGGGACAAAGGATGCTCATGTGAGGTCTTAAAAACATGATAAATACTTGTTTACCTGAGCTTCCCTCCTGCTCAGAGCCATGAATATTGCCTCCCTGACCTTCAAGGTCATTTCATGAATCTTTGCCCTCTGACTGGCTGAGCAATGAATTTGGCCCTTGTCTATCTGTGTAGGGAGGTGGCTAGGAGCCCCACCCGGATTTGATAAAAGCAGAATTTGGGATGAGGGAGGAGGAAATGAGCACATGCAAAGGAAACCACTCTGGTGTGAACAAAGCTTTCTATCTACACGTAATTTAAGGTCTCCAGCAGCTCCCAGAATTCCCTATATGCCCCATTCTTGTCCCAGAGTGCGTTTCAGGTGGCTTTCCTCATCCTCTGCTTTATCCCCCTCCCCTGGTCTGACTCCTTCCATTCACCCTCTCAGCATCCCAGGCCCTCATCTCTGCACTCTCTTCTCTCTAAGGCTTCTCCTCAGATGGCCCATATGCTCTGCCAGGGATACTGTCCCTGGACAGCTCCTCAAACTTTCTCTTTTCCCCAAAATGCAAAATCTGACCTCTCCAAGAAGGCTTCTTCCACTAAATAGAGGAGGGAGAGTTACTTGTCTTGCTGAGCAAGCCCCACCCTCCCGCCTTCCCTAGCTAAGCCACTCATCACACCAACCGCTCTGCTGGCAGGTGCTTTTTCATCCTATTCTGGCATTCGCTCCGTGTTTGTCTGTGTGCTCAGTGGCACTGTCTGTCTGACTCATTAATGCCATGGTCTGCAGGGGTGGTGATGATGTGTCCTCACTTCCCTTGGAAGGGTAGAAAATTCTTCTTCCTAGATTTCACTGACAACATGAGGAACCTATTTCTGGGTAAATATTTCTTGGGTTTAGCTCTAGATCTGGAAATGCACGTGAGCCCCCAGACCCTTTTAACCTTCAGTGGATCATGATAACACCTTGGGTTCCAGTAGCTGTCCTCAAATGCAGAACTGTGTCAAAACTGTACTGGCACTTCAGTGGGTTACTTCTGCATTTAAAATCACTTCTCTGTTAAACAGATCAGTAAATGAAGGCATAATCTTGGCCAATTACTTTCTCAAAGTCAAATCAAGGAGTGATGACAGGAAGCTGCAATTACTGCTGAGCTGACTTTTGTGATTTTGACTCTGGGCATCAAGCTTTTTCCACCAACTTCCAGGGCCAAGGGCCAGGGATTCAAGCCTCCCCCCATTTCTCTGAGTTCTGTGGGCTTACCTGTTTGTTGTTCTGCGGCCTCTTGCTCTTCCTGCCCTCAACCCACTTTTGCTAATGTTCAGAAAGAATTAAGTCAAAGAACTGCCAGAGAGGAGGAAGAAGTCCAGACAATCACAGATGGCAGACTCGCAAATTTAATTTAAAATCATTCTTTATTATCCAAAATATTAAAATTAAAGCTATAATGCCCAAAGGAAAACATAGATTAAAACCCCTAATGTTTCATGGCCTCTTCCTCAGGGGGTCCCCAAAACACTGAGTGAAATGCTTTTGAAAAGAAAGCAGGAGCGCAGCAGCCAAGAGCCAGCTGTAGATCACTGAGCCAAACACTCAGTGACTGACCCAATCAGCTTCCCTTAAAGCCAAACACCAACTGTTTCATATGCAATTAATGATTGCCCTGGCAAATTAAAGTGCATCAAGTCATCACAGGCATCGTTGAATGAGAAGACACACAGCAGTCACAGGTATCTCATCCCTGGCATCTACATAATGATCTTACCAAGCTCATCTAGACTCAGAGATTTAATTCTACAAAACACCACACACTAAATATTTATATTCATAAAAGGGCTAAGAAAAAAAATGCCCACATGCTATTTCCAGGCTCCTCATTTATCTAGAATAGGCTGCCAGCTCATTTGCTGGGGTCTATGGTTGGGGGTGAAGGGCATGAGTCAAGTATCAGTTGAATCCTAGTGTTCCTGGCCCCCAACTTCACCTTTCAAAAGGTGCTTATTGCTGGATGAGCCCAAGAGAGGGCAAACCCCCTTCCTTCTCTGGAGATGCCAAAGAAGGGTCAAGAAAGGGGCAGTAGCAGTCTGGTGAGTGGCATGTGCCTGTAGTCCCAGCTAATTGAGAAGCTAAAGCAGGAAGATGGCTTGAGCTCAGGAGTTCAAGTCCATCATGGGCAACATAGTGAGACCTCATCTCAAAAAAAAAAAAAAAAAAAAAAAAAGGAGAAGAAAAGAAAAGGGTGAGAGGTGGAGAACATCTATACATTTGTTCTCCATTCTTTGGTGCAGAAAATCAAAGTCCAGAGAAGGACCTGAGATAGTTACAGTCATCCTTTACAAATTCCAAATTTTCCATTGCAAATATAGTTCTAATTTTGGATGCCACTGCACTTGAACTGTAGAACTGAACAGAAGGGCCTCTCCAAATAATCATAAGTAAACCAATGCTGATGGAAAGGAAATATGTTTTCTTTGACCTTTTGGATTTGTCTTGGTTTCCTCTATTGAAGCCTAATTCTGAGCTTATGGCCTTTACTCAAATAGTCTCATTTCAGCACACCGCTGGGCCCAAGCACCGCAGCACATAAGACACAGGACCTAACCTGGCTTAGCCTAACCCCTATCCTCATTGGGTTGCCAGGATCACTTCTGTGTCCATCCTGGAGACTGCTCTCCTCTTCCTACTGGCATCTCAAACCCAATTCTTTCGATCTAGCCCCCTCTGCCCTTTCTCTCTCCCTGTAGAAAATGCAGATGATGGAGCTTGTTTCCTGTGCACACCATGACTTGGAGCCTTCAGCAACTTTTCCAGGGCTCTGCATATTATAATCAAGATGGGATCAGCTAATAAAAATTACATTGGTTGCAATCCAAAAAGATTAACCAGCCTTAAGGGTTTCATGGCTATGCATTACACTTTTCAATTTTCCTACAATTAAGCTAACAACAAATAATATTGACAAATAAACTGCCAGATCTGCTAGCTGAAGCCCTGCTATGGGAAGGGAGGGTGGTTCTGCATGTCTGGCCATTTCCTACTCAGAAGGTCCAGCCTGTGAGTTCTAGCATGCTGGGGTGCTGGCGCTCAAGCCAATCGGGTGGAGGGCTGATGAGGAATGGTTGTTGGCCTTGCTCCTAAATAAAGTATTTTAAAAAGATAACAGTCCTGACTCCTGCCTTCCTGCCGCCTGCGAGGAATTTTCCTGGTTTCTATTGATTTCTCAACTTCCTTCGCGAGACAATCCTGACTAAGGAGACCTGTATTCTTAGGCACAGCTATATCAACTCATTGATTAATTTGGAGTCACAAATCCAGGGCCTAAAATAAATTAGACCTAGCATGAGCAAAATTTGGGGCAGGTAAGACCAAAAGTCTCAGTGAAACCCTCTCCTACACATGTCCTGATAGAGGTCTGTGGCAAGACTTCTCCCTGGCTGGCTGCCTGGGCACTGCGGAGGGTCGGCAGGGCTGAAGGAAAGAAGATTTTGTATGAAGAAAAGGATGTCTGGAGGCTATAAGATGTTTTGGGCCCTGTCTGCAAAGCTAAGGCCCAATCACTTCTCCAGTTATTTTTATTACTCAGTGTTGGGGAAGAAGCCAGTGGGAGAAGGGGTTGGGAGAGGACTACAAAGGCAACAACAATGATTGACAATTGTCATGGTTTAATCAGAGTTACCATGAGCCAGGCACTGTGGTGAGTGTTTTCACAAATTAATTTATTTAATCCTCATAGTAATCCTATGAGGTAGATCCTAGTATCTCTCCCCATTTTACAGATGAAGCAACTGAGGCTTAGTGAAGTTCAATAACTGATTCAGGAATTGAACCTAGGTTTTGATTCTAGAGCCTGTTCTCTTAACCACAAAACCAGTGAAAACTGCCAAATGGTCTTCAGTACAAAAAGTGTCTTTCAACAGCAGGACCTATAAGTTTTGATTAAGCTAGAAACAGGACTTCCAGCATCAGAGTCCTGCTTACTTTGATACTGCATTTAGTTTTCATTAAAATCAACAAATTTTGATGAAATCCTAGGCCATACAGACTACTGAATTCTGAAGAAATAAAAAAAAAAAGAGAGAGAGAGAGAAAAGAAATCCTAGGACACATAGGGGAGAGGATGCTCTGTGTTTCTCAGATTATGGCTGGAGGACAATTTTTCTTTCTTTTTTTCTTCCCATTGGCCAAACCCAAGAAGGATGATCTTTAACTAAGTCATCTGAGAAGCTTGTTAAAATGCAGATTCATGGGCCCCCCAATCTTCTTGATAGGGATCTCTGAATATGGGGCTCATCAAATTCTCAATCAGAATTTCTGAATACGGAGCTGTTTAACAAGCTCTCCAGATGAGTCCTAGGCATCTAAAATTGGAAAGCCACCAGTATAAACTATGAACACTGCCCTCAAACAGTTTCTAAGCAAACCCGAACTCCCCACTGTGGCATGCAGGTCCTCACTAATGTGACCTTACCCAGCCCTCACCTCCACGCTCCTTGTTCTCTTCAGTCTCATACACGCCAACAGCATTTCTTCCTCCTTTCTTTGTTCTAATTCACTCTGGTCCCTACACTCACCTATGCTCTCCCCTCCATTCCCCAGCTGGATTTGTGTTTTACACATCTGGGTTTGGTATGGCCTTTTTCTCTCCTCTCTTTCTTTTTTAATGTAATTTTTGTTTAAGTATAATATACACACAAAAATGTGCCCAGGGCCAGGCGTGGTGGCTCACGCCTATAATCCTAGCACTCTGGGAGGCTGAGGCGGGTGGATCGCTCAAGGTCAGGAGTTCGAAACCAACCTGAGCAAGAGCAAGACCCTGTCTCTAGTAAAAATGGAAAAAAATTAATTGG
>CAUYRT010048337.1:0-16201 GCA_963574885.1 Lepilemur ruficaudatus
AATTAATTTCTTTCTATTTATAGTAGAGACGGGGTCTCGCTCTTGCTCAGGCTGGTCTTGAACTCCTGACCTTGAGCTATCCACCCGCCTCGGCCTCCCAGAGTGCTAGGATTACAGGCGTGAGCTACCGCGCCCGGCCTATTGGATAGAAGTATTTTTAGTTTTCAAAGAAATAATCCAAATATACATACAGAATTAAGTTTTAGATCTGAGTGAAGATGGTATCATCAGCTCCATTGGACTAAGATTCCCATGAAATACTATCACTTCTATCTTATCTTTATCCAAATGTTCATTGAGTTTTTTTCTTTGACTTTCTATTTCAATAATTTCACTCATTTATGAAGGCAGGAAGCTTTAGCAACATCGATATGCATTTTAAGGCTGAATGTTTCATATCATGTGCATTTTCCCATTATTTTAGCATGTAAAATATATTTTGGAAGCATAATAATCATCTCTATTTTTGTTTTGTTTTGTTTTAGTATGCAATACTGATAATATGGGCCTTTGGTGTTCAGGTTATACTCTCAGCAATCATCTTCTCAAAGAAAGAGGAGGTATGGAAAGTAAATCCTTATCAATACATCCTTTTATTTGAAATCTAAAGGAAACTGGATACCTTTGATTACTGAAAGCTTTGAGCCTATATTAAAAGCCAAAGGTAAATGTCTTACGGGGGGAAGTACTTAATGGAAATACTAGAATATAGGAAGGGGTGAGGGGTCAGATTGAAAGCGTGGGTTAGGGGAACTGTCTTTGACTTTGTTTCCATATGCTCAAGAAAGTAGCTATAAATAACAAAAAATGTAGGGGAAGAAGAAGGACTTTAAATTCCTATAGCCTTTACTCCTCCCCTCCTACCAACTCTGGCTACCACTTCTGACTTAATCACTGTATTATATTATATTTTTGCAAAGAAATCCATTTGGACTTTTACTAATTTGAAATTTAGTAATTTCGTTTAAGTAAGACATACTGAATAATTCATGTATTTTTCATAGGTAGAGTGATGAGTGACATAATTATAGCAAGATTTGTGTTTATCAAAGTTAGCATATAATAAATTGCTTAAAAAAACTTTTTTAGTAATAAAATTTACATATTACAGCCTACAGTTACTTTCAATTCTTTAAGAAATTTCAATGTTTCAGTTTAGTTAGTCAAGGTCTATCTTTGTATCATGGAGGATTGTCCTGTAGTGAAGAGAGCACAAACTTGAAGTCATATAGCTGAGTGTGCCTACAGATCAACAAGGTGCTTATCAGCCCTGAGCCTATGTCCTCATCTGTAAAATATGGTTAATCACTGCCTACCTTACACAGTTGTCATTAACTGATAATTCAAGTTTCTGTCATAGTTATTCAAGAGTTTTCTTCCCTTCTCTTAATTAATCTTGAAGGAGATCCTGATGAATTTCAATGGTGCCTAGACTCTAAATCTACCCTCTTATGTAATGGCCAATGCCCCCAGAAATCTTTTCTGAATAGCCCCATTGCCCTCTAACTTCATTTGCTCTATTGTGCTTGGCATCGTCCCTGGATATCTCAGCATCCAGGGTCTACTATTAATGGCCTGGCATTTAGAGCTGAAATTTCTTCTCTCCACAACCAAAATGTATATGTGTGTGCGTGTGTGTGTCTGTGTCTGTGTCTTTGTCTGTGTGTGTATGTGGGGTTTTGAAAGTATGTCAGCCACAGCAGGTAGATATTGGAAAGCTGTTTTGGTGGCAAAGCACTGGATCCCAACCCATGAGCTGCAAACTTTTGAACCTAATGATAGAACCTGAATATAATGCACAAAAACTCTAACAATATAGTTTATCTATATCACCCAAATTTATGTAAATATTGTTCACATAATTCTCTCCACATATTAAGAATAAGAACTATTGATTAATAACTATCGTGTGCCAGAGACTGTGATAAGCACTCTACAGGGATTATATTATTAATCCTCACAACAATCCCTTGAGATGCACTGTTAGTCCTACCTAATAGAAGAGGAAACTAAGGCTTTCAGATAAGAAATATTTGCTAAAATATTTCATGGCCAGATGACAGAGCCTGGACTCAAATACTTATTAGCTGACCCTAGAGCTAACAGCTTTGTTTATATCAATTTATCTTCTGCATTCAGACTGGATTAAGCTCTTATAAGCCTCTAAATCTTTTATGCCAAGATCCAGGTAAAACTCTATTTTTATGGACAGTCATGCGGAAGTGTAATTAGAGGACAAAAGGGTATGATCTAATGGTAACAAACCAGGGGAAATTTATCAAGACCTGTTTGTTCAGATTCTTTTTGGTTTCTGGTTATAGGGAGAGATCCCTCTGGAATGAGGATCTTGTAGCCTAGTTTTAGGGAAGATAGATCAGAAAACTTTTTTATGACTTATTATACTTCAGGGAAGAGAGATGAGAGAAGGCCAAAGAGTGACCTTCATGGTTCTGCAGCTTTTTTCAATTTCCTTCAGCTTAAAATACTCAGTATGCAAAGGTGCTGTATTTTGGGGGTATCATGTTCTAAGTCCTGACAGTATTATGAAAGGATAATATTTTAAAATGTAAAAATCATAACTCTTATAAAAAATGCAATAGACACATGTCAGTGATTTTATGTAATGTCTTGATTAATAAGGGAACCAGTAAGATATAAAAACTGATTCAATAGAGAATCTAAAGAGAATACACTCATATAGGCCATCACTTACTAGATGCAAAACAGGCTGGTTTGGAGAGAAGAGGAATTAAATGTACCCTCACAAGGAAAAATTTATTTGCACTTCTCTGTCCAAGAATCATTTGAATAACTATGGTTTTCTACAACTTAGAAAGTTGTAAAATAAATTAAGTTATAACCTGTGAAAGATAGCATTAATAAAATTTGTATTTTATCTGGAAATAAAATAGACCATGAAAGGTACAGAGGCCCATAGATTCAAATTGAAAGGTGCTAAAAAAAGCCTAGTTTCCATTCAAAAGATACTGAGTAATCTTTTTTGGTCCATTTATCAAAGTCTTTCACAGTTTTCCTGAGGGTTTGAAAAGAAATTTCCCTTAGATACTCAGGAGAATAGAACATTACCTCCTCCCTAATCATGAAATGAGCCTAATGTATTCTTTCTATAGATCACAAAGTAAAAGACCAAATGCTTTGACTCTCACTGAGATTATTAAAAAGAGTAACAAGAAAGAAAGAAAATACTTATAAATAAGCAGAAAACAGCAAACTGACATTGAATACTCTCTTGGTGTTGGCCCTCCTGAGGAACCATCAGGATATGTTTCTATGAAATTTTCACTTTTAATACAATTTTCAACAGGTTCGTCAGCTATGGCGTGATAAAATTGATTTAGTCATTTCTGAGTATGGATCTAAAGATAAGCCTGAAGAAATACCCAAGTGGACTATTCTGAATGCTTTACAGAAAACAGTAAGATGAAATTCACTAAAAATTAGATGTCAAAGGTGACTACTGCAGGATAGGAGAGAGAATAGAGGCAGGGGATAAGGGAAGAGGATTTAGAGTTTGCTGTATTTCTTCCAAACAAACTGGGTGGAATGGCACTGTCCCCACTTACAAACTTTGAGTTTTCTTTCATCTCCTTTTGTAACTCTTACCTTTTTTTCCGAGTTAATTGATGTGCATTTTAAGGTGGTTTTATCTGGAAAAGTGTTGGTGGTCTTTTGCAAAGTGGGATAGTCT
This sequence comes from Lepilemur ruficaudatus, assembly GCA_963574885.1. Taxonomy (NCBI): domain Eukaryota; kingdom Metazoa; phylum Chordata; class Mammalia; order Primates; family Lepilemuridae; genus Lepilemur; species Lepilemur ruficaudatus. Next base: position 3,710 of record CAUYRT010048337.1, read on the forward strand.
GTCCTGCTGCACCCACTGGGAGATAAGTCTAAGCAGTAGTCCCTGCTGGCAGCAGAGTAGCATGGTGGTCACCATTCAAACCTGCATGCCAGGACTGTCATGCAGTAGCTTCACAACCCTGGGACAAGTAACCCTCTAAACTTCCATATTAGTAAAACTCCTACCTCTGGTTGTCAAGAATAAATGAAGTATTAGATAGAATATATAGTTCAGATTTCACAGTTCAGATTTTTCTGGACAGGTGCAGTGGAAGGGTAAGAGAACTGTCATTGTCAGCCAAATGGTTTATAGGAACAGATCAGCACCTGGAACATAGTAAATGTTCAGTAAAGAAAACAGTAGACATTTACATAGTGCCAGACATTTTTGTAAGTGTTTTGCATATATTAACTCATTTAATCCTCCTAACCCAATAAGGTAGGAGCTATTATCATTTTATAGATGAAGGATGAGAAATTTAGTAACTTAACCAGGATTACACAGCAAATAAGTGGCAGAGCCAAGATTCAAACCCACACAATCTGGCACCAGATTTTGTACTCTTTACTGCTATACTAGATGCTTCACATAAAAAAAAAATAGTTATTATTTTTAGTACATGTGATAACAGAAATGAGATCTTATATTTTAAGAAAATTGAAATGTAATTACAAATACTTTTACTCATCTTATTTTTCTCTGATGCATGTGATCTGTATGTGTATTGCATTTTCAGACTGCATTATAACTTGTGGCAGAGAATTGAACTTTCCTATGATCATAAAGTGATAAACAGGAAAATATGTGTATGGCCTCACTCTTATTCATGAGATCCAGTTTACACTTTCTTGCTGTGAATATGATTGAAATAACATGTGTAGATTTTGTTGGTTGAACTAATTTTCAGTATCCCAACTCTGAAGCACTATTTTAATCATTTAGCATTTCCTAGATTGCACTAAGATTGTTAGTGCATGTTGTAACAGAGGCAGTATTGATGTTATCATTTTCAATAACAGGTTTGGAAAACAATTAAATACTCATGACAGCTTTTATTTCCTAGGTGACAAATATGTAAGCTGGCTCTTTCGCATCCTCCCCACTCAACTTGATAGGATTCCTGAATCAGCACTGAAAATGAGACATTTCTTAGAAGTTTGATCATTTCTATGACTAGTGTTGTTACCCTTTTTTTGGTTCTTTGTGGCAGTTTATCACACAATACCAACTTGAATGTTAACATCTCACATTAACCGTAGGAGAGGAGAAAGAGACTTGAATCTTTTTTTAGGTATGCTAACCACATACGACAGCATATTTTGAGTAAATATAAAGAGAACTTCCATGGTTAGGAGCAAGATATGGCTAGGGTGGTTCTCTGTTTTATATTCTAGCCCTAAACGTCATTTATATATAGGCATATCAAGTATATCTTCTCTAATCCTGGACTCCCATAAAATTCAGATATAATAATTTTATATAACCATAATCCTCTAATATTAGCAGAGATCTTTAGCTCTGGTTGATAACAATAGCAGCAAGAAAGTAATGAATTAAACAAATATACAAAAATACACTTATTTATTTAACTCATTACATTTCAGTGGGGGAAAATTAATTATCTTCACAAAAAACACTTCAATATGCAGTCTCATATAATTAAGTGCATTTTGAATATTTTGTAGTAAAATTCACAGAACCTTTTTCTCCTAGTTACAGTGCTGTGGCCAACACAATTACACAGATTGGGTGAAGAATAAGAATAGAGAAAATTCAGAATTGGTGCCATGTTCTTGCACAAAATCTATGTTAAAAAAATGGTTTTGTGATGAGCCACTGAATGCAACTTACCTAGAGGTAAAATTAGTCAAGGCTTCTCCAAGTATTTATAGTAATTTGTTTGTTTGTTTGTTTTACAGGTCAATTTAGAATTCTGAGTAAATTTTTATATAAAAGTAATGTTATTCATGATGACTATATTCTTAAGCCAATTCCATAAATTTAACACATAATTGTGTGAATTTATTATTATTTCAGGTATATAATAAATAAATAAATTATCGGGGGATATGTGATTTAAGTGCTCTTGGAACTTGGTATACCATTATCCTTACTCCCCAACCTTCCTTGAAAAACCCAGCAGAAAGAGGAGGCACTTTTGTCAAAGCCCTGGTAGCTGCAATACAAAAGTAAAAGGGCATGAGAGTAGGCAAAAACAGAAGGGATGGGACCCCTGAGATGTCAAAAGTGGTGTTCAGGTACTTGTGGCAGAAGGAAAAGTAAGGGCTAATACGGAGCCACTGCTATTTATAGGTATGAGATATTGATAAACTAAAGAGTTCCATCCCAAGAACTTATAATACTTTGTATAGTTTATACACTGAAGTTATTCTTATTTTAAGATGTATCATTTCAATTACATAATTAATTGACAGATTAAATAGAGGATTACATTTCTAAAAAATGTGGGAAATAATATTAGGTTATTAAGTATGGAATGTCTGATTTCCTTAAGTACTAAGTTTGACAGTTGATATCTCTGTCATTTCACTTTGACACTTCTTGTTTAATTTTTTTTGTCGTGAAGGTACATCTCATTCTTTCAAACACACAGTTTGGCTTGTGATTATCTTTCAGATTTTTCTAGAGCAATTTTTGTGAAACCATGGATAAGTCAAAAATTCTTTTTATTTTTGAATATGAGTTCCCTCATGGAACCAATGCAGCACAGACAGCTCAAAATATCAATGAAGTATTTGGCAAGTATGTGGCTAATGAATCCGCAGTAGTTGATGGTTTGAGAAGTTCCATTCTGTGATTTTTATCTTGAAAATGAGTTGTGTGGGTGACCTCAGACCAAGGTGGATAATGATGGGATGAAAGCTGTAGTGGAAGCGAATCCATCCCAACTTACGCGTGAATTAGCCACAAGAATAGTAATGACATTACTATTCTAACAGTATTGGAGCATTTGAAATAGATTGGCAAGGTAAAGAAAGCTGGATAGATGGGTTACACATGAATTAAACAAGCATCAGAAGAAAATCGTCTCAAAGCTTGCCTTTCTTTGCTGTCATGACATAAAGGCAAACCATTTCTACACTGTATTGTTACATGTGATGAAAAATGAATTCTTTTTGACAATCACAAGCATTTGGCACAATGGTTGGATAAAGATGAAGTGCCAAAACATAGTCCAAAATGGAACATTTATTAAAAAAAGCTAATGGTGTCTGTTTAGTGGTCCAGTACTGCTTTTATCCACCACAGCTTCATAAAACCTGGTCAGTCAATTACAGCAGATGTCTACTTCAACCAGTTCGATGAAATGAGGATGCTTACAATTAAGCAGCTGAGTTTGGCCAATAGAGACAGGCCAATCCTCTTGAAATACCACATGTTGTAAGAAATAATACTGAAATAAATAAATAAAATAAATAAATAATGCTGCTCAAACTATGGAATCTGGTCTTGGAAACTCTCTGTCAGCCACCATATTCCCCGGACTTGCACCAACTGACTACCACTTCTTCCAGGCTTTGGACCACTTCTTGCAAGGAAAAATACTCAGTTCTCAACAAGCTGTGGAAAACGCCTTCTACGATTTCACTGCCACTTGCTCTCCCAGCTTCTTTTGCTGCTGGCATAAGCAAGCAACTGTTACAATGGCAAAACTATTGATAGTTTAGGCACATACTTTGCTTAATTATACTGCTTCTTGTTGGAGATATAATAAATTAAAATTTTGATTATAAATCAGACATTTCATAAATAATGACCTAATAATTTTAGGTAGTGGTAAATACGGTAGTGCCCCCTTATCTGCAGTTTCATTTTTTGAGGTTTCAATTATCAGTGGTCAACTGTGGTCTGAAAATATTAAATCAAAAATTACAGAAACAAACAATTCATAAGTTTTAAATTACACACCATTCTGAGTAGTGTGATGGAAATCTTGTGCCATCCTTCTCTGTCCCTCCCAGGATGTGAATGGTTCCTTTGTCCAGTGTATTCGTGTGTAGATGCTACCCACCCATTAGTCACTTATTAGCGATCTCAGTTATCAGATTGATTGTCAAGTTATTGTAGTGCTTGTGTTCAAGTAAGTCTTATTTTACTTAATAATGGTCCAAAGTGCAAAAATAGGGATGCCAGCATATTGTTATAATTGTTCTATTTTGTTATCGATTGTTATTAATCTTCTACTGTGCATAATTTATAAGTTAAACTTTTTTGCAGGTATGTACTTATAGGAAAAAACAGAGTATACATAGGGTACAGTATTATCCAGGGTTTCAGGCACCAACTGGGGGTCTAGGAATGTATTCTTGTTGGATAAGGGGGACTACTGACTGTGTCCTGATGAATTACAGTACCCTGTAGAAAAGCAAATACCTTTCCAAAACTTAATGCATTTCTGATTTTAATTACATGACAACATCTTAGCAACTTTAAAATTAGCAACTGAGGTGTCCTGCTGTCATATGAAGTTTTCTGGTCCACAAGTCCGGTCTCCAGTTAGACCCTAACATACTATTTAGACTTTGGTGAATTATCAATCTCTATGTGCCTTTCCTTTGTAATACAATTATGTCTAAGACCATTTTCATCTCCAAGTAAATCTAAGTAACTTTTTTTCCTTAGGGTTGTGAAAGTAAAATCAGCACATGGTATAATGCGAATGCTTTAACTTTAATTGGAATTAATTTTGGACTTTTGGCTTTCGAGGTAAGCTTTTGTTCATATGTTTAAAGATAAATAATATTAAGTATAATCTATACAGACTAGATTTCAGAACAACCAGGTGAAGACTTAATCAGATAAGTTAATATGGTAAGAGACAGGACCATGAGACTCTTCACACCCAGGAGAGGTGAAGGCAAATCCCTTAATTAGCCAGGTGGGTGGAGCCTGTTAATAAGTAGTCATCCTAGAGGTAGTGATTCCATTGCTTTGAGATATCTGTCTGTCTATCTTTCTCATATTTCTTCCTATATCTTAGGTATATATTATATATATATGATATATATGTTTTCCCCTATCTTGGCAATAAAAGTACCATGTTTATCAGTCTGCAAGTTAGCAAACGTCTGAAATCTAAGCAGATGTTTTACATTAGTAGGATCCACTATTGACTCGTATACGCATTCATTTATTTATTCATTTAGTCATTCAATGAATTTGGAGGGAGGAGAGCATCTACTGCGTGTCAGGTACTGTACTAGAATTGGAGAGACAAGAAGCAGCAACGACCTGCATGGTATCTATGGCAGAATTAGGATTCAGAAGCAGGTTGCCATTCACCAGTCTCAGTTAAAGACTGGTAAGAAGAAGTACAGACTATGGATTCAAAGAAACTGTGAGAGTGGGTAGATTATCATAGTGGAGACTATAACATTTGAACAAACATATAATGTATCATTTTCCAGAATAGGATACTGATCCTGCATTTGATTATATATTGATCCACAAAGCCACTGACCTAAGGTTCCTTCTCTTCGATTGGTAACAGTTTTAATCTCAGAATGGTAGTAAATTAAGACATTCTTATAAGCATTAATTTCATTGTTTTAAAATGTTTATTCTCTATTGTATTCATGTTGGAGTATTTAAGACAAGACTAGAAGAGGGGATGGTATCTGTGCTCCATTTTATCTTCTACCCTTTGTACAAAACCTTTTATGATCCGTTACCAAAAAGAGGCATTTTATAGGTTTAATGACATAGTTAGAAAGATGAACAAAAAACAGATCAGCAGTTCATCAAAGCATCTAGCCCAATAATAGCCCCTGTATTAAAATATAAGAAATTTTCCCTTTTTCTACCGCATACATGAATTTAGTGACAGCTGGGTTACTCTAGAAGACTCATTCTGCAGATTTCTTACTCACAATTATATGTGCGTTACTGTGAAATTTTCTTACACTGTTTTATTCTTTTCCCCTTATAATATGCATTTTGGTGAGTATATAGTAAGTGTTAACTTTATAAATTGCTCTTATTGGTTAAGTTGTGAGCTTCTATTGTTTTCTTTTCTTCCAGGTTTTGCAAATCTCATTAACTGTTTGTTTCATCAGACACATCAAGAATAGAATACATGCAGAAATATGATCTTTGGATTTTAATTTGTCCAGAAGAAACCAGTTAATTCTCAAAATAATCACATCATATTCTTTTATTCCAAAACTTTTTGAATTACATTAAACTTTAGGACCTATTCAAGTCATTTATTATGTATAATAAAGAATTATTGAAAATTATAACACATTCATGATACTTTATTAATTTTATTTTTCAAAATATAAAATTCTGCAGTTATAAACTTTACCTTTACCTATTATCTGAATTTAAAGGATATCATTATATATACCAAATCCAAAATGTGGTAAAGTGTCACTTATATTTTAAGTTCTTATGTAGAGAAAATACCTTATGATATTCACAAAATGCTAGTTAATTAAGCAGTTATAACAGAACTTTCATTTGCAGATCTTAAGAAAACAATACTGTTTGTAGGAGATTTAAAAGAAAGAAAATCATGGCACTAGCTTCTGTACTGAATTAATCATTTATTTCTCTCATCTCATAATGCTTGCAAATGGATAATAAAATTAGAGATTTAGATATACTTTGGTGACAATAATACAATATTAAGATAATAGTAAAAATAATCCATTATAATGCTCACTGAAATCCCATACTTTTTACTTGTTCCTTTTTTCTTCTCTGTTTTTCTTAAATTTTGTTCAGTGCATGTGTACACAATTCTCTTGAAGGATATAAAAATAATCTACCTATTTTCCTATTTTCCTAACAATGATATTGTGAAAAAAGAAAAATAAGTCCTTTGAAAAATGAAAAGTGCTATACAGGTGTGAGGTACTATCATTGTTGTCCTTAATAGGAAAAGGTTGTCCTGATCTTGAAGATGTGAAGAAAAGGTAGATTAACCGAAGATCCTGCATTTCTCCAACTCCTATAGAAAGCTCACTTTCATTTACTAATTCAATCGTATCTCTTTTCATTCATCTATTTGGAGCAGTGCAGATTTCAGAGACTTACGGACTTTTTAAAGTCAGCACAAAAGAAAATACAATAACTATTTTCTCTAATGCAAACTTCTTTAGGTTTATATATGTCAAATAGACATACCTTCTATTCTTTGGGAAATATTCTTTTGGGATTTAAAACTCATCTTCAAATTCCTGCTTTGCCTAAAATATGCCACAGGAAACACTGATAACAAAAAGATCTCTCCTACTTGGGAATTGAAAACCAAATTATTGTTAATCAAATAAATATTATAGATTATTTGATGATATATATTTGATTTTGCATCAAGAAAAAACTGCCTCTATATATTAGATTTCTTATTTTCAGTTAATACAGGTAATTCAAAAAGTATATGCATCACTGACTGAATCTATGACCCTTATGATTCTAGGAAATATTGTCTTGAAGAAATTTACTTTATATCTTGAGTAAAATAAAGACTTATTTGGTAACATGAAATAGAGTAGATCAGAGTAATGTCTCTCTCCTTAACCTTGTTTTTCAATGTCTGCGATAGAAAATTTGGAGAGGTCTAAAAATTAATCAGCATCAGAAGTAAAGTAGTGAATCAGAATTTAAAACACCTAATTCTGACTTTCCCTTCAAATTGTCCTATCACTTACAAAACACATTTAACTTGATTCAGGCTTACCATTTTAATTATGCTTCTGGAAATGAGGGCTATTTTGTGATGGTACTATATAATTAGAATATTTTCAGATTCTTCTAGGTAAGAATATATGCATTCAGTCAACAGCATTTATGGAGCACCTATTAATGCTTTTCACCAGTGACATTGCTAGCTGTTGGGATGTGAAGATGAACAGGTGTACACGACTGCCTTCGTGGACATGCAGCTTGTATTTAGAAGAGTCCCACACTTGGTTTAACACTTGGGCGTTGCCTTTTTGAAATTCTTAATAATTTTAAAATAAAGGACATCACAATTATATTTCGCACTGAACTTTGTAAGTTATGTAGCTGGCCTTGTCCTTGTAGTTAAACTTGGAGTTCAGTCACAAAGCCAGATATGTGAACAGATAAATTTTATATATGTGATAATTTTTATGGAAACCCAGAGAAAGAATGACAGTTTGTCACAGAGTTTCAGAGAGCACTTTGGAAAGTAAAGTCATTAATTTAACAATTACCCGTTGAGCAACTACTGTGTGTTGAGCATTGTACTAACTGCTAAAGAAACAGCAGTGAATAAAACAAAACAAAAAAACCGTTGCTCTCTTGGAGGTTACCATCAAGTCAGGGGTGCCAAACAACAAAATATAAACAAAACTAGCTGTCATGTTATGGTGAGAAAGTGCTATAGAGAAAAATAAAGAAGTCGAATAAGCAGTGTTGGGGAGTTATGGGGATAGCAGTTTAAAATAGGATGTACAAAAAAAGGCCTCACTGAGAAAATGACTTTTGAGTAAAGAACCAACAGAGATGAGAAAGTAAGAGGAATAAATCCACAAACAAGAGGAAACAGCAAGGAGAAAGAAAGAAAGTTACAAAGACAAAAGTGAGCGTGCTGAGTTTAAGGAAGGGAAAGAAAGCGATGTGGCTAGAGTGAAGAGAGGGAGCAGTTGGGAACTGGGTAGGACTAGAGAAGGGTTCAGAGGCGGAAAAGGTCTTAAAAGGGCTTGGTAGGCACTCTCAGGGCTTTTGTTTTTACCCAAGTGAGTTGGAAAAAACAATCAGCAGATTTTGCACAAGTGATGTGGTCAGATCTGTATTTTAATAGGAGCAATCTGGCTGCCATCTTAAAAATAGATTCAAAAGGCACAAATGTGTAAGCAGGAAGAACATATTGGATTTTACTTAATAATCCACATAAGAGATGATGAATAGGTTTGGCCGGAGGGTAGAGGTGGAGTTAATAAGAAGAGATCAGATTCTGTATACATTGTGGGGTGAAGTCATTGGAATTTGTCCACAGTTTGAAAGTAGGGGTGTGAGAGACAGGAGTGTCTTTTGGTTCTGGAACCTGTGGGGGGGGGTGCGGGAAGAAAACACGAAAGAGAAGAGTCAAGGATGACTTGAGTTACCTCAATAAAGCTGTTAAAAAAAACAAAGGATGACTTGAGTAATGGAAGGATGAAGTTACTATTTATTAAGATGGGAAAGACTTTGGGAGAAACAAGGTAATTTTAACATTTTGTACTTTAAAAACCCTACTGAAATGATTTGTTATGTCTGCATCCCCCACTAGTATGCAAGAAACTCAAGGCTAGGGATTATTTTGAGTCATCTTTGCAATGCCAAAGCTTTGATCAGAATGTGACAATGTAGGTGGCCAATAAGTATTAATGAACTTAAAAAGTCAGGTTACTCAGTATGCCATCAGAGAGAGCCCAGTTGCCCCCTTAGCTTGTCTGACACCGACTGTACTCCATGGTTTTGATTTCATTAGGATATCATCCACACAAGCTGTCCAAACTTGTTTGATAAACAGGAACTGTTGGTTCAATTATTCACTGCCACCCACATCTTCTGTCTCCAGGAGCCTGAATGAGAGATGTTGACAGAATCAAAACTTCTTTAAAAGGATTTTGTTGAAACAAATTTTAAGCAGAATAACACAACAGAAATACTATCAAACAGCACCAAGATTTTGTTTAATGCTTGTGACATTTGTTTAATATTTGAATGCCTTTATTTTCTTTTTCTGCTCTTAGAGGAGTAACTATCCAGGGACATCAGAGTCCCTGGCAAAAGGAAGATGCAAAAAATCTGAAGTTTTTACTACTGTAACATAGGGCTGGAAAATAAGCAAATTGCTTTACACACCCTGTTATGTTCCACTGTTTAGCCTTTTTCATTTATTTTTCTTTTTATTCTTTTTTCATTTGTGGAGTCACCTATTGTATTAAAAAGAATAATAGCATATGTCCAGTAAATCTATAAATAATTATAGAACAAAAATGGATTTTTAACACTGTACAAATGATATAACCAGGGAGAACAGAAGCTATTCCTTGACAAATTAAATTATAGAGATTAAGCCTTCAGTAGTATTCTGAATATATGGAACAAAGTAAATGACAATATTTTTGCATAGGAGCATTTATAATGTGAAAATAAAGTACATAACAGTTGTTAAAATATATCAAAACTTATTACTAATTGCATTCAAGTGCAGTAGACATTCATTCTCCTGAGTGAGAAGATTAATGGACTGAAACATGCAAAATTACTGATTTCCTCAATTAATAGTTTATTGCAGTTGCATATTTTATTTTAGGGGGAAAATGTAAAAGATACTAGACAACAGAATATGTCTGTAAAAATCCCAATAGGTTTTATTAAAATACAAACATTTGTTTAATATATGTTTAAATATATTTACATATATAACAGTTAAATTATCATAGTAGAATTAGAAAAAAGATAAGGGAAAAAACAAAATCAGGCATTTTATAATGAATTTTCTAGGGTTTAGGCATAGTAAAGCACTTGTAAATCGAAATTTATAACTGATTCTAATGTAAGTTGTTTACCATTTATTTATTTACTTTATTTTGTTTCACTCAGGAGGAAATGCTATTTTTCCATTTTAAATGTGTTGCTATTACTATTGAAACTCCAGATAACATAAAGTATTAGGAAATATTTAAACAACAAGTTCAAACATGAATAATTTTCATATCATATTAAGTATATCACTGTTGTTTCTAAATACTATTAAGTAAAAAATGGCTAACATGTCATGAATAACAAATTTAAATCAATTGAAACATAAGAATTTCCTGTGTTAAAAAATACAAAATGTTTTAAAAGGTCTAGGATAATTCTACAAGAAAATTTGACAAACATTATGAGCACCCTAAAATGAATTAAGAACAAAACAGTAACACGGTTGGGAAAATTATTTTTCATGTCTATAGGCTATAAAGATACAAAATTTTAGTGTTTACTTTTGTGTCTATTAGTGTTTGACTTTTAGGTATAAAACTTTTCTTACAAATACAATCTACCTGGTCCTGTATTGGATACCTGCAAGTGTGCATTTATTAGTAATTCTTATTAAACATAAGCAACAGATTACCCTGTATCCCACTATACAAATTTATTATACATCTATATTATACCTTTATAGTATCATATATTCATCCATTTTCATTAGAAACATTGTACTAGAGTCACTTTTGTCACTCAAGGATTTCATGCTTCAGTTTTAGTATATTTCAAAGCCAACCAATCCTTTTCCCATATTATCTCTGATTTCTCTTCAATGTTTAGACACTGCACCAGATATGAATTTGCTATCAGAAAATTCAGTGTTTCAGAAATATTACCTCTTTTCATTTTTTCTGAATTAAATCTGTGAGCTCCAATACTACAACCATCGCTGTTTGAATCTTTTCTTTCTCTAGGCTTCTTTGCAAGAGTCGTATTGCCTAGAGGATAAAAAAAAGAAGGCCACTCATTTTCTGAGCATCCAGGTCTCACTAAGCCCCTATTACCACCACTCCATAAATTCCTGAGGTATGAGATAGACTAAGGATTCCCTGACTTATTAGGGCCACCCTCTTGCAAGTCTTGCAAGAATGTCTTGCTGTATACTTTAGAATGTGAGTAGTTGCTATGGTTTGAATGTCCCCTCCAAAACTCATACTCAAATTTAATTGCCATTGTGACAATATTAAGAGGTGGGACCAATAAGAGATGACTAATGTTGTCACCTTGGGAATGGGTTGTTATAAAATCCACTCCTGCCCTCTCCTGTTCTCTGCATCTCGCCCTTGCTTGCCCATTTGTCTTCTCTGTGGGATGACTTCACATGAAGGCCCTCACCAGAGGTTGGCCCCTTCATATTGAACTTTCCAGCCTCCAGAAACTGTGAGAAATAAATTTGTTTTCTTTATATATCACCCAGCCTGTGGAATTCTGTTATAGTGACACAAAACAGACTAATTCAGAGGGTTGGGGGTGGTGCAAGTATTTATTCTCAGCCTTGAAGCCTCAACCACAGTCTACACTTGGACCAGTTTTGGGCCCTGGATTTGGAACCTCCATCACATCATAAACATACATCAAAAAATTAATTTATTAAAGAGAACATGAATGTCTCTTTCAGTTAGAATCTGATTCTCAAAATAAAAGGCAATATTCTTTACCTGACAAAGACACTTTTTCTCCTAGAGACTCTTTGTGCAGGGAGAGTTAATGTAGCAGCTTGAGGCTACCTATCCTCAGAAAGTCCTGCTTGCTAAGTTGACCCTGAGCTGATATCTGGGAACTTGGCTGATAAACAGCTTCCTACACGGATATAAAATTTCCCTTAAATAAGGGTGTCTTGCTGTATCTAAAAGTTTCTGCAAACAATGTGATTGATGCCAAACACCTGCTTTCCCTCTGGGTTTCTGGAATTTGGGTACATGCTAGGGAGAAGGTAGAAGGTGCCCATGTGACCAGTCCCCAATAAAAACCTTGGATGTAATGACCTTCCAGTAGAAAACC
>CAUYRT010048342.1:0-24934 GCA_963574885.1 Lepilemur ruficaudatus
TTTTTAGTTGGCCAATTAATTTCTTTCTATTTTAAGTAGAGACGGGGTCTCGCTCTTGCTCAGGCTGGTTTCGAACTCCTGACCTTGAGCAATCCGCCCGCCTCGGCCTCCCAGAGTGCTAGGATTACAGGCGTGAGCCACAGCGCCCGGCCGAGATCATTTTTTACTCATCACATTTGTAGTACAGTTGAAAAGAAAATTAATGCAAATAAGAATAAAGTAATACAAAACAACATATGGGTAAAAATGAGCATTGTAGGAAATAGATCATGGAGAAGTCAGGAGAACTAGATCATTATCTGCTAGATGAGAAAAGACATCACGGAAGAAGGTTGAGGGATGCCAGAGTTTGGTGGATAGATAGGAAAAGAGAGAGAACACGTTCTGGAAAGGGAATAACATAAATACAGAGACAGAGGCAGAAATGAAGGCAACACATTTGGCTAAAACAGAGTAAATAGATGAAGAGGAAAATAATGTTGAATAGATTGAGTTTTAACATATTATGGAGACACTGGTATACACATCCATACATCCTATTCATATAGAATACAACATTTTCGTTTGGAAAAAAACCACACCTGTTTCTGTTGCATGGTCCTTGAGCTGCAGAAAGTAGGCCAGCATGAACAGTTGTTTAAGCTATGCCAAGTATGCAGTTGGGAATCAATAAATGCATTTTGGCTGAGAAATTTTTTATAAGCCCCTTAACTGATAACAGCCTCCACTATAGCTACAAACGTCTCTGATAACACTTCTGAAGACTCCTGAAATGTTTTTAAACCCGGAGAAACCTTGTCTGTGCTCATGTTATAGATGTGCAACACCCAAAGCCTGTGGCACTTTGGCAGCTTCAGCATCTGTCCTGCGAGCTGAAAATAGATGACTGTAACCCTAGACGGTGTTTGTACGGCATGCTTAGCACAAGATTCACTTTAATATGTTCATCCTTGTTTGGAAGCCCAAAGGAAATGAAATTTGTTGTTTTGTGCTCCCTGGCCTTGTGGTTTGTGGTAGATCTTTTCAGTACAAACTGTGCCCAAAATGGTCTGTTCTATTTTGATCTTGCGAGTGAGGATTTACCCTGGAGGCTATCAACCGAAAATAATCAAAAAGATCAGAATACTGTTTAAAGACAGCTGCCTTAGGGAGCGCTCCAGAGAACAAAAGAGAGGCTCAAGTTTTTAAAGACTCTGGAGAGGGGCTGATTACAAAAGTTGTCAGGCATTCTCATTAGTTTATCGAAGTAACTTTGGTCAGTGATTGGCTTATACATTGTTGAGCTATAGGGCGGATGACATTTTAAGGCTGCTTGGACTCAGTCTAGAGCCCACATAGCAAGGGGCTTCAAGAGGTAATTATTAATATTTAGCTCAAGGGAGAGTGGGACCTGACTGCTGTTCCATCTTAAATGCCTTTCTGGGCCTGATAATTTAAAGAGGCTTGCATTCCTCAGATAACAGGTTTTTCTTTCTGAAGGCTCACCAAGGTATCCTCAAAGTTAGAGTTGAAAGATTTCAGAGATAACTTTAGTCAGCTTCCTCATTTTCCAGATCAGGAAGCTGAGGTTCTAATGGGGTTAAGAGACTGCCCTCAGGCCACGTTACCTAGACCAGAAGTGCACACTCTGCAGTTTAGGTGTCCTGACTCCTCCTAGAGACAACACAGCACATGGCTTCTGTTGTCTCACCAAGGCGTGGACAATTGTCAAGTCAGTTTAGCATGCCCTAGCTTCACCTTTGTGAGTCTTTTCCCAGCATTGGGACAAACTCCTCCTCCTTATTCTAAATCTTCAGATTTCCTGATTTAGATTTCTTCCCCCTTCAAAATGGGAATGGATGTAATCAATTATACTAGCTGATTAACTGATGGCATTTTATATGCGTGAACATGTCAGTTCTTCCTCAAAGAACTGTGTTTAAAAAGCCTCTTTCAGATGGGCAGACTTGGAAATTTAAAAAAAGGAAAAAAAAAGTCTGTTATGCTTTTTAAACTGATAAGAACAGATAATACACTTGATCTTAGCCAAAAGGCCAAGAAGCAATCTCATACGCTTTTTATTGGATGGGAAGGCCAAGCTACTGCTCAAAGAGGAACGAGTGTCAGGAAGCAGGCAGGGACATACATTTAAAGGAAGGAGGGACCCTAAAAATTACACCCTAAGACTGGTGCCAAGGTTAGTTCACCTTTCAGCTTTTTATGGTTTTTGCAAGGTGTAGGCCTTAGACCCAGGGAGGGCTTCCGGATTTCTTGAGAAGGGCATGCCAGTGCCCAGAAGCATGCAGGGTGAGGGAGCCTATGTCCCACCCCGGCCACACCTACTAGGCGTAGATCTGCTTGACAGCTTTCACCTGATGCCCATGTTGCCCTCTGCCTCCCCTTCTCCCATCGTTTTCTTCTTTTTATTCCTTAACGTAATGTTGACTCTGTTTCCTTCTAACCAGCGGTTTGCAAAGCGTGGCCCCTAATCAGCATCATCAGCATCACCTGGGTGCTTTGCAAACATGGACATTCTTAGGCCCACCCCAGACCTATTGGATTAGAAACGATAAGAGGCAGGGCCCAGCCTTCTGTGTTTTCATTATTTATTATAAATAATATTTTTGCACTTGAGCCTTCTCTATGTTTTTTCTTTGTCTAAAATTGGCCCTGAGACTGTTTTCTTTTCAGGGAAAAAGTTTCCAGTTTCCAACACTAAACGTTTGGTTACAGTGTCTTTCTGAAGAGTGAATACAGTCTGGGTGTTACCAGAAAAGATTTGCAAGGCTGTTGCAAACAGAATCCAGGCCAGCTCTCTCATCAGTGGGCCACTCCTGGATGAAGCATTAGATCAGAAACCTCTGTTGCCGCAGTGGAGCTCAACAAATATTCTGGTAACAGGCAGGAGGAAGTCAAGGTTTAAATCCCAGCTAGGGGAAGGAACAAGTTGCCTAACTTCTCTGTCTCAGTTTTCCCATCTCACCTGGACTTCTCTCTGCTTTAACTTACCACTCCGTCTACAGGGCTGTCTTTCTAATCTTTTAACACAGAAGAACTGCCAAGTCTCTCCAGTAGTTGCCAGCCCACCCTAATTGTTCCTTGACTCAGGACTACATTTGTTTTAAAAAGTAACTGAAATGAGGATTTGGTGGTTTCTTGATGGTGCTTCTGGCAAAATCTGACAATGAAATATATTGCATAATAATAACAGCAGTAAGAGTTGATATTTATTGAGAGGTTATCGTGTGCTAAGCACTTTACATAGAGTCTCTCATTTAATCCTCACAATAACCCTAGCAGATATGCCATATCATTCCCATTTTACAGATGAGAAAATCAAGGCACTGAGAAGTTGAATGCTTTGTCCAAAGTTACTCAGTGAATGATGGATGGAACTTGGATTTGAAACCCAGCTCTCTGACTCTACAGCTCTGCTCTGAGTGAATGATGAACAGTGAGTGAGGGTGGCAGGAAGATAATTTGCGGACTAATGCAACTGAGCCCCTTAGTTTTACCTGGAAACTATACTTCCTTTTCTTGCCCCCTCCCCACCCACTCGCTGCCTCCTGAATTACAATTATTGTCAGTGTGCTTGATCATGGGGACCAGGGATGAAGGGAGGGCCACAATGTATGTCCCTGTTTGAGAGCCACTGTTCTAAGTGAGGAGTGAACCCCTGTGTTTGTGAAAGGAAGGAGTCAACCCACAGCATCCTCTCATTACAGAGGGCACGACCGGGATGGGGACCACGGTCAGAAGCAGCCACCACAGAGCAGGGAGTGTGTGGCCCCAGTCCTTTACCAACACATCAAGGACTAGTGATACTGTAACAGCACTGGTCTTGTGAGTCACTCTGTCCTCAGCATGTTCCCTGAAGCACTCTGGGCTTGTTTCTTCACCTGTAAAATGGTAGTTAGAGGCCTAATACTCCTGGGTGTGGTCTGTAAACAAATAATGACCTGTTTGGGTGAAAAAAAAAAAAGAATCTTCGTGCTTCTTGGAAAGGCACTTTGCAAGCAGGAAGAACACCATCTTCTGACTCATCAGAGGAATAGATCAGAGCTAGAGATGTTGATGCAGTCGCTCTTGGTTCCTTCTGAACAGGAGACCTCTTGGGAAAGAGCTTACATGGAGGATGAATTAAGTGAAAATCTCAGGTCTAATGCGATAAGGAAAGCTGACTAAGGGACCTTCCCATGGTGACCCTGCACTTACTGCCTATCTCAAGGATGAGATGAGAGATTGAAAGGACCTCATGAGCTTTTATGCACACATAATTAAAAAGTGTTTGTTATATGTCCCACATGCGCCCATGCTCTCTGGAAACATGTCCCTCACCAGAGCTGTTTCCTGCCCCCAGGAGTGTCATCTTAATCATTCAACATTGGCTCAATGCAACCATGAGCACAAGGTGACAACTCCTTTTGTAGGCACTTCTGTGGGCCCCATCTGTATTTACATTGGTAGTAGTATCTGTATGATGTATAAATTGCACAAATTCCCACCTTTATCATGGCACTTTAATATAACTATAATGTTATCTCCTCCTTAGCCTATGTGAGCATATAATAGGCAGAAGACAGGTGCTTCTGCCATTTAACATTGGATGGCACGGAACACTCTCTAAACATAGAAATCAGAAGATCCAGCTTCAAGTCCTGACATTGCTCTTTATTAAACACATGACTTGAGCAAGTCATTTTAATTTTTTTGAGTTCCCTTCCTTGTCTATCAAATTCGTGTGATGTCGCCTTCCGACTCTTAGGGATATATTATTAGGCTGAGCTCTCATAGTGCATTCTGGCTTCATTCAGACGTAAGACATTACTGTTATTATTTCTGCTGTCAACTGAAGAAAAAAGTCAAGGTTTTAAGGAATTAAAGTTATTTTTTTTTTAATTTCAATATATTTAGGGGGTACAAGTGGTTTTTTGATACATGGATGAACTAACTGCATACTGGTGAAGTCAGGGCTTTTAGTGTACCTGTCACCCAAATGGTACATGTTGTACCCAATAGCTAATTTTTTCCCCCTTGTTCCCCTCCCAGCCTCTCCCCATTAAGTCTTCAAAGTCTGTTATACCACTCTCTGTGACCACATATACCCATCGCTTCGCCCCCACTTATAAGTTAGAGTTAGTTTTATTCAGAAGTCTTATTAAGGACGGTAGACTGAGGCCAATAGCCCGGGAGCAGCCCTTCAGAGAAGGTCTATCAGACGGCTCCAGCACAGGGGTTCAGCCCACTGCTTATGTGCAGGTGGTGGAGGTTCAGTATGTGCAAAAGCACATAAAACTTGTTCAAAAGTTACATTAAAGCAGAATCACATCAAGGCTTGGGTGTAAGAGTACTTCTGGTTATAGATTACAGAGCCATAATCACTAACCCCATGAGACGTTATCTTATGTGTAGGAAAAGTCAAGGACTAGGGTTATTTATCTTTAAGGGAGAATAGACTCAGGCAAGAGACATGGGAGGCCATGTGCTCTGTCCTAGTTTTTCTTCAAAGCATCTTTCAGAAGAGCTGCACATTGTCACAGAGTCAGGCTCTTTGTGAAATTATGTTGGCAAGCAGAAATGAGCAAACACGGTGTTTTATGTTTGTCACTTTGTCTCAAACTGCTAATATCCTTCATCTTGATTTCAACATGCTAAGTGATATGTGAGACTCAGAATGAAACACACTTTCTTCCTGGGTGTGTTTATCATCTCAATTCATTGCGGTGACAAGACACACAGCTTGCATGAGCTTTGCTTTGTAGTGACTTGACATGAGCCCTGGAAGGGCTCTGTACAGAACTTATGACTCTGTTCCTTATTCACAGAGCTGGTGCTTGTGGAACATGTGGCATGACCACCTTATAAAGTGGTTGCTGCAGCTTTGGATGTATTGTGTGTGCGTGTTATGTTATTGTCAGAGACCAATTCCTTCTGGCTCTACAGACTCACCTGTACTCTGTCTATGCGAACCAGTACTCTTTCCTTCCTATTTCTGTCTGTACTTGTTCTATTGTTCTGATCAGGCTGGGAGAATTTCAGCATCTTCTAGAAGCAAAACTATATGAAATGTGTATTGTGATCCTATTTCATGGAAAAAAATATGTATACATATGTATAGCCATACATGTATACATGATGTAAGATTTCTGCAAGAATACATAAGCAACTATTAACATTAGGTTCCTTTGGAAAGTAGAGGCCGAGGAAAACTTCAAACATGCCACGGTAGACAGAATAGTATAGCAAACTCCTATGCCTTCATCTCCCACCTTCAGCAGTGGGCAGTTCAATGCCATTTAACCCAATTTTCGTGATTGTCAATTCATGTGAACCTAGGAAGGAGACTTTTAATTTTTATTTTGTACGTATTTGAATTTTTTCTACTATGAGCATATATTATTTTGATAATTTAAAATTTTAATTTCAAAGTGTTACAGCTCTTTTAGAATTTATCTAGCAGGTTTTCTGGTCCTCACTGGAAGAATCCCCCATGCAAAAAATAAATAAAAATCAATAAATAAATAAAATAAAATTTTAATTTCAGAATAAATCCAAGTATTACAAGCAAATGCAGTGCGTTAGATTTCATTTGTTCCTGCTTTTACTATCATTCTTTTAGACTCAGAGGCTTTCAAGGGTGAGTGATTAAGAGTGACTTTCCCTGGGTTCTCGGATCCCCAAGGACAGATACTGACTCTTGCAGAACATTTGGAAAGGACAATAGCTGTGGTTTAAAGCACATCTATGTCAGTGCTGTTGCCCAAATCACAGGCTCGAACTGTCAGCCCTACTATTTGGCTTGCTGTTTTTGTTAATTAAACTGTTTACTTTGGCTGAGATTTATGACGCTGTTTTTAAATGAGAATATGTAGTTTCAGTCTCCTCTTTGTTCCCTGCTGTAGTTCTCTGCAAGCTATTTTTTGAAAAACAATTTCTATATTTCTTATCAGATGGTCAGTGATTTTGTAGGTATTATTAACACCCTGCACTTAGTAATGTTTGTTCTCCTAGGGCTGGAAGAGGAAATTGTCTGATGCAATTTCAGCAGCTGGTTAGCTGGACAGGAATAGAACATTACAGAATCACCTTGAATCTAAAGCCTGTGAACCAGCTGTCCGAGATTAATGATGGGAAAGTGTTGTTTTTTGGTTTTGTTTTTTTTTTTAAAATTTCATAGCCAGCGGAATTGAAAGTGCAGCTAAAATAAAGATGGTTATTCTTCCCAGTAGTTTAATACGGATTGATTGGGACTCTGTTGGTCAAAGGAGAATTCTGCGTATGCCTCCCACCACGCTGAGAGCATAGCATGCACTAATTGATTTTTGTGTTAATGAGGATCTATGGCCTACTATTTGCTATGTGCTAGAATTGCAACAATAAATAAACAATGCTCCCTTAGTATCCTTGATCTCATCTAATTGTAATACAGTGGGATGAATCTTTTACTAGTGCGGCTAAAATATTGTGGGAGAACAGAGGAAAGAAGGCTGTTTTCTGGCTTTGGAAGGCTGGGAAAATGTTCAGAGAGGAGGTGCCCTTGAAAAGCTGACCCCTGAAAAGCAAGTAGAATTTTTTGAATTATTGAAGGCAGGGAGAGGGAACATTTTAAGCACAGGTATCTCTGTCTTAAGCAGGGGCATGGAGGGTGATTGGCTTGTTCAGGGGATAAAGAAGAGTTCAGAATGTTCTTCGGGAGTACAAAGCAGACTTGTGGTTGGGAGGTGAGAAAGAGGTGAGGAAGCTTGGGAGGGGGCCTGGGACTGAGGTGGAAGGCCTCCTTAGAGCCTGGATAGATGAAGTTCTTTTGGATCCCGGGAGTTGAGTCTCCCTCAGCACCCTCCACTCTCCCCAGCGGATTGGTAGCAGTTTGGGAGGCCAAGGCAGGAGGATCTCTTGAAGCCAGGAATTTCAGAGCATCCTGAGCAACATGTGTCTACAAAAAGTTTAAAAATTAGCCGAGTGTGGTGCTCGCCTGTAGTCCTAGCTACTCAGGAGGCTGAGGCAAGAGGATCACTTGAGCCCTTCAGTTGGAGGTTACACTGAGTTATGATCAGAACACTGCACTCCAGCCTGGGTGACAGTGAGGAGACCCTGTCTCTAAAAAAAACAAAATTAAAATAAATAAATAAATGAAATGAAAGCGTGGCTTTTAGCCAGTAGTTCAGCATTCTGTGGAGCCTTTCCAGAGAATGCTGTTCCACAGGAGGCTCAGTTCTGTAAGTTTCCCTTTTTTAATAAGACTTTGAAGTACTGCCTACTCCATCTCCTCCTTTGAGATATCCATGTGTATTAGTGTATTAAAAGTTGTAAAAACTGGAGAGAAGTTTAGTTCAAGTAAAAAGAAATGCTTTTTTTATTATTATTATTAAGCACACAACAGGGAGCAAAACTTTGGAAACTGATTACCCTAGAAGTGAAAATGTAGTTCTTTTAAAAAAGACTTAGATATATTCCATGATAATGGATAGTTACTAAGTTAAGGGATAGGAACCCCTACTCTGGTAGCCAGAAGCCCCCCTTCCTCTTTGAAAATGACATCGTTTCTATTAGTGCCCTTGTACATTCCCTTGTCCACCGAATATTTATTAAGTGCTCACCGTTCCAGGCAAAACAGTTGATCTTGTGTTGCAGTATAAAAATTCAGATCTCTTCATTGGGATAGTTTTTCTGGACTATGTATGCAGTTTTCTTTCTTTCTTGTTTGAGACAGAGTCTCCCTCTGTTGCCTGGGCTAGAGTGCCGTGGCGTCAGCCTAGCCCACAGCAACTTCAAACTCCTTGGCTCAAGCGATCCTTCTGCCTCAGCCTCCCAAGTAGCTGCGACTACAGGCATGCACCACCATGTCCTGCTAATTTTTCTATTTTTAGTGGAGACGAGGTCGCACTCTTGCTCAGGCTGGTCTTGAACTCCTGAGCTCAAGCAATCCTCCTGCCTTGGCCTCCCAGAATGCTAGGATTATAGGCATGAACCACCATGCCCAGCCTGGAATATACAGTTTTCAATGCTCATTATTAGAATTCTGTGTTTCTGACTATATAAGAAAAAAGATGGTAGCACAGTTATTGTGCATTTTTAACCCCTGGTAACATGTCTAAAAATATCGAGTTCTAGGCTAAATCCTGGATCCAAAGTTGTTCCTCTCCATCATATTTCTACTCAGTTTTCTTAAACATGGAAATGTACCAGGCGCTGGTGGGACAGAAGGAATACTGTGTGGTGTTTCTCCCATTTCACCCTTGCAGGGAATCGGTGGAAATCAGAATGCTCAAGAATTAGCACTAAGCTTAGGGGTCATGGAAGGATAGTAACTGAAGGGTTCTATTCTGTAGTATTTAAAGGTAAACACTACCTAATAATTTTTTTTTTTTAATTTGGAAAGTTTACAGGAGCTAAATCTCCTCTTTTGGCTCATAACATATTCGTCCTCCACCAAATTATATGGCAGCTTGTTCCACATTTCAATTTCCAAATATATTGGTCTTCATTATTCTTGGATTCCTGACAGACATCACATCTAAGAAATAATGTTTTGCATTCTGCCACTTTGAGCATGTTAAACAAACTACTCAGTGTTGTTGTCACCGAATTAATTAGAAGGCTTCATGTGGTGACGTTAGCACACCTATGTAAACTTGTTTTTTTTTTTTAAATTAGGACTCGTTTATTTGTTGTTAATAATTATAACTCTACATAGGTATCTTTTGTGGTTTTAGAGTTAACTGCCTTGGGGAGTTGTCTTGAGGACTGATGCCCATAAAGCAGTTAAAACTGAGCCTAGCACACAGTTGAATACAATTATTAATATCTTCAGTTTACCAATGAGAACTCTGGTGCTTAGAGGTTTGATGGTTGTGGAATGACTGACAGTATCAGGGGCAGAGTCAAGTCTTTGTGTTCCTAGTCCTGTTTTCCTGACTGTCCTCAGGACTGACATTTTGGGGTGAACCTGTGATGCTCATAAATGAGCAAAGAGCTGTATGGAATGGATCCCCAATTTGGAGTCTTGGTGAGTCTGTACTTCCTGGAACATCATCCCGTACCTAAAACATGGCCTCATCCTACCTGAGGAAGAGCTGAGCCTCAGAGGCTTGCTGTGAAATACTTATGCAACCTCTTTTGTTCTGAAAGTCACCCACACCTTCCTTAGAGCTATGCACCGATGGCTCTTTCACTTGGTTTTGTTTAGACTTATGATACATTAATATATTGAAGAAATATTAGGAACTAATTTAGTAGAGTATTTTTCAATCTACATATCTATTAACTCCTTTCAATCTGCTTTACTTTGTTTTTCTCCCTTCTTAAAGTCTTTTTCAATCATATTTCAGTTTTCAGCATTTGCTTGATATTGGTGTTGTCTGACTTCAGTGTGTTTTCTAAGATCTATAGCTCCCTTTTCATAATCATTTTATCTTTGAGTTTTTATTTGATTACATTCATGTTCTTTTAACGTTTTTAATTTTTATAGTTCAGAATACTTTGGGGTAATTTCTTTCAGAAGGAGTTCTTTTGTCTGTTGCATGTTCCCTTTTTCTTTTCCTTCTTTTTTTCCTTTTTTCTTTAAGTATAATTATTTGTAGCTGTTTGCTTTTTTCCATCATGTTTATACTTGGGTGAGGCAGCTCTGCCCGTACTTTGTGTCGTCTCTATTCTATCTTTGCTTGAACATAAGGCAGGTGACATCTCCTTGGCCTCTTCGTAAGTTTCACAGAACGTTATTTTCCCTTCTGAGCTAAGTTTTGATAGCTAATTATTTGTTCTACTTGTTTTACATCTTAAAGGTCCAGGGTGATGAGAAGGGGAGAGTCTTGCTTCTAAGATTTTGTTCAAGTTCCTGTCCCAAGGTCCACTTCACATAGTCAGAGGTGGATCCCACTGCTGTGGAGGGATATTTTGGCCCTTGGACTGGCCCCCTAATTTACTGTTGAGCCTGGGAGGCTTCACTGTCACGAAAAAGGTCTACTTCTTCATTTCCTTCATTGCAGTCATCTTTTCCCAGCAGCCATTTCCACCATCTCCTAATAAGAAGACAGAAAACTCAGTTCTTTGTGTTTTATATTTTTTCCTTCAAGCATGGGGGTTATTAATGAGAACTCTGAGGATTTCGTTGTCTTAGCATCAAGGCTTCTGGGTAGTGAGGATCTACTTACCTTACCTCACTACTCCAGAATTTTCTATTTATTTCCTTGGCAGCTAATTTAAAAACAAATTTGTGGAATTAGGTTTTGTATTTTTCCTTGTTTGGCCACTTCTAGCCAAATTTTTGCTGTTTTACTTTTTAAAAATTATTTTGTTCAATATTCAGAAAGGGAGATTCTGCACATTGGTTTCACTCCACCAGCTTTATGGATTTATAATCTTTAGGGTTTCTATTTCCTACCTCGTCCTCTGCATGTGAAGGCAAGTCTGGCATCAAGCACATGGGTCAAAGTATCTTCTGGAAGAATCAGATAAACATGATGATTCAGGCACTCTAAAATAAAATTACACAACTAACTTTCCCTAGAGGAGGAAGCCCCAAGCACTCAAAGTATCCGCTACCATCAATGTAGGTCCCTTTCTTTTTTAGCATAAAATATGAATCCTAATATACTAACTTTCATGTTTAGTAAAATATATCCCCCATAGGGTTGTCAGAAAATTTAGGGTGCCCAGTAAAATTTGAATTGTAGGTACAGTGTAACAAATAATTTTTTTTAGAATAAGTAGATCCCATGCAATATTTGGGACATGCTTATACTAAAAAATTATTCGTCACTTATCTGAAATTCAAATTTAGCTGAGTTTCTTGTTTTGTTTTTTGGGTTTTTCTCTCCCTCGATCTGGCAACCCTGCTCCATCATGACCGTCTTATTTGAATGTTTTATGAGTCAATTGGATACCTTTTCTTTGGAGTTTTCCTGATATCACTAACATCCTTATTTCTCTCTTACTTGTGGATTCATTCATTGCTATGTCCTTTCTTTAGCCAATCCTATAATATTAATATGTCTTGACTCCAGACTTTTAGATAATAAATATTTTCAGATGGTAGAACATTATATAGTAATTAAGCATCATTGGTATTTATCCTTAATTATTTAGCACTCAGCCAAGGATCAGCAATAAAGCACACACAATAGTCTTTGAGTAACCAAAATAGATGTCATAAATTCCATGCACAAAATGCTGATTTTCTTTATTCATAGATGTTCATATCAGACATTTGCTCAAAATCTTTTAACTCTTAATTTGTATTTTTATACCAACTAGCTTAGCAGACCATGGCAGAAGAGAAGCTGCAGATTAAAGAAACTGCTTGAGTTCAGGGACAACAGGTGTATATCACAGCAGGACAATGGAAGGAGATAAGAGAATGAAAAAACCGATGCCTGCCTCAGGAAGTTCTGCAACCACTGCATGCAGGGCAGACATCGCTGGCTGTTTATATAGTCTCCAGAGGCATCAGCACCACTGTGGCAACAATCCTTGCCAAAGAGCCACTAAATCATTCAGCTAGAGGTTGTAATGGGACAATTTTGGTATTAGTAACAGATACCTAGTTAAACTCACTAAAGCATAAGGGAATGTATTGGCTCATATAATTTAAATCCAGATCAGGACTCAGACACAGAAAGACAAATACCACACGTTCTCACCTATAAGCGGGAGCTAAATAACGTGTACACATAGACACAGAGTATGTACGGAATGATAGACAATGGAGACTTGGAAGGGGAGGGGTGAGGCAGGAAGGGGTTGGATGATGGGAAATTACTTAATGGGTATAATGTATGTTATTCAGGTGATGGATGCCCTAAAAGCCCTGACTTTACCACTATGAAGTATATCCATGTAACAAAATTACACTTGTGCCCCATAAATGTATATAAATAAATCCAGGTTAGGTGGCTTCATGAACTGTTGAATTCAGGTGCTCAAACAGGGTTGTTTGGAACATATTTCTCTCTCTCTTTATCTCTCTCTCTCTCTCTCTCTCCTTGGTATACTTTGCTCTGTATGGGATTTCTTCTTAGGTAGGTTCTTCCCTTTATGATGGCCAGTAGTAGCTCAAGGCATATATTTCAAAACTTAGTAACTCCCAGGACTCCTAGGAACACTTCAGGATTGAGTCTCATTGGCCTAGCTTAGGTCACATGCTCCTCCATGAACCAAACACAGAGCCCAAGAGACAGGATGCATTGGTTGGCTGGGCCTGGCTCATGTGCAATGGTTGAGACCAATCACATCTGACCCACCTGGAATGACAGTGGATGATGGATTATTTTCCCAAAGAAAAGTTGGAGTGCTGTTAGCAGAAAAAAGGAGAGTGCATGTAGGTTAGGCAGAAACATAATTAATAGTTGTTCACCTTACAGAGGTCTCATGGGTCACTCACTTCAACCCCTTATTTTATAAATGAAAAAATGAGACCTGGAGTAGTTAAATGGCTTTCAGATCCAGTTACTCAGGTCAACATATGTAGACATGCTTAGTACAATGTTGGACATATAGGAGGAACACAATTAAAATGTTTTTTTCTTTCTATGTAGTTTATAGCTGTTAGAACTATCTTAACTCTGCTCTGCTCTGCCCAGTGAGCCCTTCATCCCCAGACAACTGCAGCAGCCTCCAGTCATTAGCAGTTGGTGGTTATATTTGTTTTCTCAGGCTGCCATAACAAAGATTCACAAACTAGGTGGCTTAGACAACAGAAATTTATGTTCTCACAGTTCTGGAGGCTGGAAGTCCAAGATCAGTGTGTCAGTAGCACTGGGTTTTCTTCTGAGGCTTTCCTCCTTGGCTTGTAGATGGCCATCTTCTCCGAGTGCATTCCCGGGTCTGTGTCCTAATCTCCTCTTCTTATGAGTACACTGGACATGTTGGATTAAGGGCCACTCTAATGACCTCATTTTAATTTAATTACTTCCTTAAATTACCCCATCTCCAACTTCAGTCACATTCTGAGATACTTGGAGTTTGGACTTCAACGTATGAATTTGTGGGGAACAATTCAGCCATGACAGTGGTGAAAAGCATCCACGCCTCAGTGCTCCCAGCCCAGAATGCTC
Source organism: Lepilemur ruficaudatus (assembly GCA_963574885.1). Lineage (NCBI taxonomy): Eukaryota > Metazoa > Chordata > Mammalia > Primates > Lepilemuridae > Lepilemur > Lepilemur ruficaudatus. Next base: position 14,031 of record CAUYRT010048342.1, read on the forward strand.
CCCACTTACAATGACAACACCTTGGGTCATTATAAGCGCACTCTCAACAAACAGGCAGGAGTGTGGTTGCTTTTTTTTGTTAAGAACGGAGGACAGTTCCTATCATATGTCAGGCATTATGCTGGCTTGCTGGTGCTTAACTTACAGAATGCCCTGAATCTCAACATTGCCGAGGATAGGGCATCTATCGCAAACTTCATAACTGCCTTCATTTTACAGAGGAAGAAGGAGACAGTAAGTCACTTGCCCAGGTCACACAGGGCTGGTGCAATTTACTCATGTGGCACTCCTGTTTCATGGCAGTGTTGAGAATGAGGTAAAGAACAGAGAAGCCAGGTGGGTGAAGTAGGAAGGAATTGACCTCATAGTTCTTCTATTTCAACCCTTCACTTGAGAAATAAAAAGTAAATACATTTGTGATAAAAGAAGGGAAGGTGAATGGAAGAAACTTTTTTTAAAAAACTAGGTTTAAGATTCTTTTGAGAAAGTCACTGAGTTCCGAAGGAAGTAGGGGAAGCTCCAGGTCAACCACTTTTCTCCACACTAATCCATTGGCCTGTAAATAAGTTGTGTGTTTTTTCTCCAACAGTTTGAATCCATCTCTCCCAGACTTTTCATTTATCCCTCCCTAGCTAGAGGCAGCATAAGTCAATCGTTGCAAAGTGCTCACACCAGTGCTCGTAACCTAGCAAGCCTCATGAAAAGGTTAGCTGTTGCCCCTGCTAGAAAACAAGGCCTGCACAGGCAAGAATCTCCATCTGTGTATTTTCTGATATATGTCTGTAGTGTCCAGTAGCACCTAAGAGACAGGTAGTAGGCACTTATTAATACTTGTTATATGAATGAATGAATGAATGCAAGGATGGTCGACCCTGAAAAATTTGTGATGAAGAGGAGGTACCTTGTTTCAGCAGGTTTCTAGAGTTTTTGTTTGTTGGTTGGTTGAAGCAATAACCCCACAGGTAGAGAGAGAAAGAGAGGGGAGTGAGGCAGAGCAGGGGGTAGAAGAGCTTTCCTCACTCTTCTCAGTGGCAGGAGAGTTCTAGCTTGGCTGTGGTTGTTTTCCCCTCACATTTACCTGTACCATCTCTAGATGAGAGGGCACAATCACTTTCTGGAGCCTTTGAGCTCTGACAGTATGGAAATCACCTAAAGATAGTTAACGACCGTCCGATGCATTTAGCGCTTCTGTTTTGTTAGTGCTCTTAATGGGATTGGTTTAATAATTTGTGCTGTCATCAACATTCCTAAAGTGATTGCTACTTTTTTCTTCCAGGCTCAGGCTACATGAGGAAAAAGTTATTAAAGATAGACGACATCATCTCAAGACCTACCCAAACTGTTTTGTCGCAAAAGAACTGATTGACTGGCTGATTGAGCACAAAGAGGCTTCTGACAGAGAGACGGCAATTAAACTCATGCAGAAATTAGCAGACCGGGGCATTATTCATCATGGTGAGTGAGTAAGCAACAGTCAAGGCGACTTGAGAGAAAATGAAGGACTCAGTCTTTTCATGAACCTACCCATTTAAGAATAAAACATTTTACTTCGTCTGGTCTCCTGTGTACCTCTCCCCAAATACACTCCCTTCCTCCCTGGAAGAGGCATTTGGGTTATTTGCATGTACTTCTGTATACTTTTCTGTATATGCATCTTTAAGCAAGATATCGTACTTTTTATATAGTTTTGTGTTTGTTTTTTGAGACAGGGTCTTGCTCTGTTCCCCAGGCTCGAGAGCAGTGGCACGATCACAGCTCAATGTAGCCTTCAACTCCTGGGCTCAAGCAATCCTCCTGCCTCGGCCTCCCGAGTAGCTGGGACTATAGGCATGTGCTACCATGTCCAGCTAATTTTTCTATTTCTGTAGACATGGGGTCTTATTATGTTGCCCAGGATGGTCTCTAACTCTTGGCCTCAAGCAACCCTCCTGCCTTGGCTTCCCAGAGTGCTTAGAGTATAGTCATGAGCCACTGCGCCTGGCCATTTTATATGTTTTAAATCATTATAGAGATGTATGTCTATTCTTTTGCAACTTGACCAACACACTATGAGATTCATCTGTGTTGATAGTATATCTCTTTTTTGTTCATTTCTGCTTCTGTATAGTATGGCATGTATAATTAGGCTATCTTATGTTTATTGATGAACATTTAGGTAGTGTCTGAGTTTGCTGTTACTTTCAGTGGGTTAGTGAACATTCATGAGCATGTCTCCTTGAAATCTATCACCCTGTCTTCAACCTTTGCACATGCTGCTATTCTCTTGAGCTGTAATACCCTTTCTCCTCATTTTTGTACAATTTCTACTCATTCTCTCATTCTTCAGGTGTCCACTTACATGCAGACTCCTCAGGGAAGCTTCCATTTCTCACAGCTGAGTTACTGTGTTCCTGGCATCCTGGGTGCTCCTGCTTTGTGCTCCCACCGCACTCTCTACCTCTTCAGCCTTATCACACCGTATTTTAATGACATGTTGACATTTCTCCTTATCTCACCAGATTTCACAGTCTTTGGGGCTGACGCATACCCCAATATCATGCTCAAAAAGAGTTTGTAGAATGATGAATTGAATTTTGTGAACCTCTTAATAGATAATAATACTGATGATAGCAGTGATGATGGTGATGATATCTAATAATACTGAACACTTACTCTGTATCAGTTATTAACACTGTGTAAATACTCTACATGTATTAACTCATATAGCAGATACTTGTGTGCTTGAAGAAGTAGAGAAATGTTTCTTAATTAGCATTTTATGTGATTTGTGTAACTAAATGAGTGATTTTTTTTTTCTGATATGCCTCTCTGTGCATATTGTGTTTCAGTGTGTGATGAGCATAAGGAATTCAAGGATGTCAAACTCTTCTACCGCTTTAGAAAGGATGATGGCACCTTCCCGTTGGACAACGAAGTGAAGGCCTTCATGAGAGGGCAGAGGCTGTATGAGAAGTAGGTCCCACCCGAAATCCCCATGCAATCTTGACTTGTAGAGGGAAGCAGGGCTATTTCAGTCTTTCACTGTGTTGACTTCAGCCTGGTTTCTCCATGTGGGCTGGTTACATAACTGTTCCTTTTCCTATGGGAATACTCTCACCCATTTGCTTTCCTCGTTGCCAGAAATTAAGTTGATTTCATAAGATTCTTAATAAAGAATTTATTCAAGTATTATTTTCTATATTTAAGTGGATTTAACAAAACTCCAGAAGTAAAAACAAAAAAACAGATTGATGTTTGCCATCCAGCGATGCAGACACGCCTTTCCTCTTTGAAATGCTGTTGTGTAACTTGGAGGTTCAGGCTTGTAAATGGCTGGAAAAAGCAGTGCCACATGCAGGGGACTCTCAAGGAGGTCCAGAGATGAGCAAGCAGTGAGAGAATTTCAGATAGCAGGATGTCTGCAAGGAATAATCTTTGAGCTCTTTTGAAGAGGTGAGTATAATCTATATCCCAGGAATATTTGGTTGGTGGGTCTTAAATCCGCCAAGCAGTCTGTCTCTGAGCTGATCTGCTACTTCCATGGCCTCTTTCCTATCCTGCCTTCCTTGATTCTTTCCAGGACAACCATTAGAGAAAGGATTGCAGAAGCAATGACACCTCCTTAACACTGGTGGCCTTACAAGGCTTGAGGGAGTTGGAGAATACCTATGGGTCACATAAAAGAGCCTACTCTACAATAGGTGGGCGGTAAGAGTGGGGTGGGTGTCTAGGTGGTCAGATTAAGTGGTGTGATGATTGAGATCCAGATGGAGTTTGAATTCTAGCCCTGCCACCTATCCTTTGTAAAGCTCAGAGTCCTCATAAGTGACTGGGAGCAGTGATAGCACCTACCTCCTAGTGCTGTTGGGACAATTAAAAGGATAAACTGTGTCAAGTACTTAAGTATTTAGCTCTGGGTCTCTGGCATGTGACAAGACCCCCCAGATGGCAGCCATTCCTGATAGGAACACTCTGAATTCTGACCTTCCTGTGTTATGCTCTCTGGCCCAGTTCTATTTGCCTCTGTTTCTGGAGCTGTTATTATCTCACCATTTAATGTTCTAATTTGCACTAGTTCTCCTATCACTTGCATTCTCTGTTGAAGTGCAGAAAACCCCTCATCTCCCTGACTCCCATGAATTTGAATGGAAGGGATCTGTCAATGCTTCCATTTGTATACTTCAGTGTGTGTTTATATTTTGTTGCTGTCTGTTTTCTTTTGCTTTCTTAGTTCCTTTTGTAAAATTGTAGCAGGTGTATTAGGTGTTTAGATAACCATGCTGGGCCCGTCAAACTTTAAGGTTCCATGTTGCCAAAAACATGCCTACCATTTCCATGGAAGGAGGCCAGGGGATTCCGTGTGCTCTTCTCTAGCTACAGAGTATCTCTTGGGATCTGGGTCACCATACTATGGGGCTGGGATCAGCAATAATTGAAAAAGTCTGATGGAAAACTGTTATTGCTAATGGGATGGGTATGGCAAGATAATAATAAGAAAAGTTAAAGGAAGTTGCTCATACCCCCAGAAAACAGACGTACTCCAGCCTCATCTTCTGTTGCATCTCCCCTTCCATCCTATGGGCCAGTCACACTGCACTGTGTGTCTCTGGACCACCCAAGTGCCCTCTCTGCCTTCAGAAGATTTATTAATTCATTACTTATTCAGCCAATATATATTGAGCCCTTACCACATTCCAGGGGCAGTTATGGGCACTGGAAATGCCCCTGCCTTCATGGAGCTTGCACTCCAGTTGAAGAGGCAGACATTAAGGGGCTGTACACATGGAGATGCAAGGAAGCATCAGACAGGTGGCTATCTGTGCTACAAAGAAAAATAGACTTACTGAAGGTGGTGAGGTATTTTAGATCGAGGGGACAGGAAAGACATTCCTGAAGAGGTGACATTTGAATAAAATGAGACTTGCAGACACCTGGTGGAAGAGCATCCCAGGCGAAGGGAGCAGTGAGGATAAAGGCTTTGAAGTGGGAATGTGCTTGGCATATTTAAGGACAGTAATGAGGCCGGACTGTCTGGAAGGCAGGAAGTGAATGGTCTTGCAAAATATGTGTCCCTTTTGTTGCTTGCCTTTTAAGATAATAAGAGTAGATTCTGTTGATTGTAGGAGATGAGTTGGGGCCAGTTTACATAGGGCCCTTAATGTCATGGTAAGAATTGCTGATTGGAGTAGGGAAGTGGCAATCTGATATACTTTTTGCCTGTGCTGTTCCCTCTGCCTAGAGGACTCTTTCTGCTGCTCTCACCCCATTCCCTAGCTCACTGTGACTCCTCTCAGCTTCATATTAACTATAACCTCTGGGAATCCTTCTGTACACCCTTAGGACTGAGTTAGGTGCCCGTCCTTATGTTTACCCCATCAAAGACCCTATGTTCTCACTAATAAGTGGGAGCTAAATTATGGGCACAAAGAGATATAAAGGGCATTGGAAACCACAAAGGGGAGAGGGTGGGAGAGACGGTATGGAATAAAAACTTACCTATTGGGTACAACAAATACTATTCTGGTGACAGAAACACCAAAAGTCCTGACTTAAACATTATACAAGGTATCTACATAATAAAAATATTTTACCCCCTTAATATTTTCAAATTTTTTAAAAAATGACTGAAAAAAAAGAGCTGCATTAAAATTTAGTCTTTGAATGTTTATTGCATTAGACTAAGAAAGTTAAGGATGGGGACTGCCTATCCTTCTTTGTATCTCTTGTGGTTTACAATGGGTCTAGCCGATTGTAGATGGTAAAAGTATGAATAAACTTTTAGAGGAGTTGATCAATTTTGCTGTACCTTTTCTGTGTGCAGTTGACTTTCTAGTTATTGGTGTTCAGCATCTCAACTTCCAAATAAATTTATTTCTTCAATCCACTTGTGAAATTAGAGCTACTAAACAGTAATTTAGTAAGTACTTAACCTCCAATGATACAGCTATCACCTTGCAAATCTTGGCCCCTAATTTTGGTTCCTGGAACATGTGTGGAACAGACTTTGGGACTTTTGGTACTGACAGTTCAGTTTACCAATTTGACCAGTTATACTTAGTGTATGCACTTAATTATCTTTTATCCATTTTCCTTGTTTTCTAGGCCCATTTTCCATGAATTTCAGCTCAAACTATTGTTTTGTAAGTTTTAGGTACTTTATTTTTATATCATTAAAAGTGAATAGTTGGTTTTGTTTGTAGCTTATCTTTTCAAGTGTTTTATTTGTGTTAATATTGAAGGTTTTTTTTTATCCATATTCTCTTAGCCAGAAACTTTCCTTGTGATATCTCCTATATTTGTGAATGAAGGTCTTACAAAATATATGTTCCCATTGTTCGTTGCCTTTTAAGATACTAATAGATATTTACTGATTGCTGACTATCTATCAGATATCCTGAATAATCCACTTAAGCAAATCCTCATAACATCTCCAAGTTAGATACTATCATTGTCCCCATTTTATGGATGAGGAAAATGTGGGAGAGAAAGGTTAAATCTCTTACCCAAAGTCATCCCTCTAGTAAATAACAGCTGAAAGTTGAACCCAGGAGCCCAAAGCCCAATCTTGTTGCCACTGGGCTATTAATAAATCCTTTCCATTTCTTTCTTTATGGAGATTAAATGAATGAAACAAATGTTTACTACAAAATATAGTTTACCTTAAAGTGTAATAGAGGATTTATAAGTTGTCAAGGTATAGAATTTTCTGTAAAAATTCACTGAAAATATATGATCTTACAGTAGACATTGGAAAGTGAGAGTGAAATGTTTTTCCTTCATGGCAGATCTACATGGTATTCTATAGGTATGATAAAAATAACAGTGCTTATTATTTGTAAATTAAACTTCTTAAAGCACCTCCCTTAGATTATTTTACCTAAACTTCCTTATAAAATAGATGAAGCATTGCCTTCCCGGCCCATTTTCAGAGGGAGCATCTGAGACCCAAAGCAGTTAGAAGTTTATGAGCAATGGTGGTCATATGAGAGGACAGAGGTGAGATCTGAACGGAGGGTGCAGGTGTTGAGGCCACTGCTGTCTCCGCAGCTTCCCAACAGCTCTGAGGGGCTGGCTGTGTTGTCAGTGTTTCCTTTTGGCTCTTCTCTTATTTGTTTGTTCTGTGCTATTAATAGGACTCTGTGAAACTCCGTGGTTTCTGACTGAGGTTTTGCTGAACTGTGCTGATTTTTGTGTCCCTGGCCTTCTAACACATACTGGTGTTTCTCAGTCTGCTATTTTGTAGGACAAAGCTGGGTCTCAAACTAAAATTATAGTGACTCTGCTGTCTCTTACTATCTGTGTCCCCTCCAGTTACCTTACTTCAGAGGTACTGGAACAAATGCTAATGAAGAGGCCTGAAGCCAGCCCTTTCAGATTGTCTCAGTGTGAAGGAAGTCTTAAGGGACCTGGTGACATGACTCCTCCTGATAGTGAGTGACAGCAGGCATGGGCTTTGGAGTCACTCAGCCCTGGTCTTCAATCCTAGCCTCACACCTTGCTTGCTCTGTGACCTTGAGCAGGTTGCTTAACCCCTCTGATCAGCAGTCTTCAGTGGGGATAAGGCTGGGACCCACTTGGAAAGGCCGTTGGGAGGATTAACTGAGATCCATCTGTACTGTGCCGGCACAGTGCTTGACATAGAGTGAGAGCCTAGGAAATGTAAGCTGCTGCTATCAGAGTAGTAAATAATACTATAAACACATGGCACCTATTATTCTTATTTTATCATATTATTTCAACATGCAGCTGAGCATGGCAGTTGAGAGCCCAGGGGCCAGGCTACCTGGGTGTGAACCCTCACGCCATGCTCTGGAGCAACTGGCTTCACCTCTTTCTGCCTCCATTTGCCCATCTGGTAAATGGAGATACTGATTGTACCTACCTCAGAGACTTTTTGTGGGGATAAAGTGGACTCTTACGTATACACACACAGGACAGGGCCTACCTCTGAGTAAGAGTCTGTGCTACTGCTCATCTCCTGCTGCAAGCTTGGGGAGAGTAGGAGAAAGAGGCTGTGTGCTTGTGGATTGATGCCCTGACTTTGTTGTTTTGAAAAATTTATCTAAGCACATTCAGAGAACAATGAACTTTCATCAACAAGCTCCATCAAGGCTTCACTATGGCCAGTTGATGGATTGAGGGTACAAAGAGTAAGGCCTAGCATAGCATCCCTCTGGGGGGACTTACAGTTTCCCACTTAATTTTGCATGAGCACAAATATCTCAGACACTCAACACATGAACATAAGTCTCATTCCCCCAAACAATACAATTTTTTAGTTTTCAAACGAAACCCTTATAATCGTGATACATATCTATAACTTAGAAGAGCGACATTGAGTGAATCTGTGTATGTTGCCTTCAGATGGTAAAAGGTGTCTGGGATGCACATTCTAAACTGAAAAACTTGATTGTCTTTCATCTGTTGGCAACATAAATCTCTTTAGGAAAAATATTGAACTCAGGATTATCAAGTACTCTATATAGTTACAAATAGAATTAACTATAAAAGAGATTGTGAGTTTGAGGTACAATTTGGACTGTCTTTACTAAACCTGGTAGTTGAAATGCACATTTTAAACTAACTTTGATTTTATCTTCAGACTTTTTTTTTTTCACTTTCACGCTGATGTTTTAATGACTGGTTTTAGACAGCTATTAAAAGGTTAATATTTCAAGAGAAATATATGAATGTTTTTGGAAATTGTCATAGCAAAGGCTGTGTGTTTTCTATGACAGCAGAGGCCATAAGAAACCTTTGTTGCTAAAGTGACTTTGAAATGCATCCACTCAAGCAAATTGATGCCAGTATTGACATCACAAGTCAGTGTGGACAGAGACACATGTCACCACTTTGTCAGAGATGAGGACTGGCACCTCGTTAAAAAATAAAAAAATAAAAAGGTGCTCTGCGTAACTAATATTTTACCAAAGGGGGAGGGGCTGGGCAGAGAGTGGGAATAACTGGAAACTTCTAAGAACAGAAGGAGCCCACTGTCCCAGACTGGTTTCATGGTGTGGCGCTCAGAGCAAGATATCTTCTGACTTAAAGGAGATTTCTCAATTCTAATTTAACCTCAGTCTTTATATGGAGCTAAATCCCTTCTGGGTCTGGTTCATAGAGACATTAGTCTAGTTTTTCATCCAAAGAGCCTTGATTTTCTCAGCAGCAAGAGTTTCTCTCTCTAACTACAAGTAGTCTATTTATCCTGCTTAGGAGTTTAGACCTGATTAAAGAATTGCCTTAAAGTGCCCGTATACAGGTAGATACCTCCTGCTTCCTTTGTTCTCTCTTCTACAAAACCAAAGAGAAATAAAAGGGAGAAAGTGTGTCCACAGGGGAAGAGCCCTTCTGTGTGGTTTATCTTATCGGAGGTTTCCCTACATGTGCCTCCGGCTCTTTCTCCTGTTCTCTCCAGTGCTTGGGACAATAAATATTTGTTGAATGAACAAAGGACTCTGCATGTTGTGATTGCTATGAGCTGCTGAGTTTGTGCCCTGAAAAAGCTACACAGAGCTTGCTTTTAATGACAAGCAACAATAGCCAAAAGTTCACCTTGTCAGGCCTCTTTAGAGTCCACAGAGCATCTTACACACTAATTTGTTTAATCCTCTGTACAACTGAGAGTTATACCCAGCAGGCATAATTAGTCCCATTGTAGAAATGGGGGTCATGAGCTATGCAGAGCTTTCATGACTGATACAGACCCTAAAATATAAAGCTGGAGTGGAAAAAAAGAGAAGTCCTTAAACTTTTAAGGCCATCTTCTATTTCCAGTATGGAGTGTTTTTCAAACTGAGATCCTAAGTTCTGCAAATTGATTCTAATTTTATCTTCAAAATACCTTCTGACTATTTTACAAACTGTAGTAAAAATATTTTCTGATGTGTTACATACATTTTCACAGTTTATTTGTGCTGTCGGGTTGGTGGTTTCACAGAATCTTTTTTTTTTTTTTTTTTTTTTTTTGAGACAGGGTCTCACTCTGTTGCCCCAGGTAGAGTGAGTGCCTTGGGGTCAACAACCTCAAACTCCCGGGCTCAAGCAATTCTCCTGCCTCAGCCTCCTGAGTAGCTAGGACTACAGGCTCATGTCACTGCGCCCGGCTAATTTTTCTATTTTTGGTAGACACTGGGTCTCGCTCTTGCTCAGGCTGGTCTCGAACTGAGCTCAAGAGATCCTCTGTCCTCAGCCTCCCAGAGTGCCAGGATTACAGGCCTGAGCCACTGTTCCTGGCCCATAAAATCTTGAAATGAACATTTCCTGCCTTCTTGGTTTATTTGAAGTATCCTAAGATAGCAATGTTAGTTGGTTAAAAGTTGTTACCTTTTGTAACTGTGTATTTGTGTGACCAGAGATGATTTTGATACTTTGTAACTAATGTTAAGAGCTATTTAGAATCTGAGATGTTACCTACTTGCAAGCTAACAAGTTCACCTGCCACCATTTCATGGCTGTTGACAGAAGACCCAAGGCCCCTGGGTAAGGAAAGACAGTTTATTATTCTTAGCAATAGCAATAGCCAGACTATCCTTTCAATGAATTAGTTCCCAAGTCTTAGTTCCCACAGAACAGCACAATGAGGGGCAGTAAGTTGTGTTACAGAAGAGGGACCCTAAGCTTGAGGAACCTGGATATTTTAAAATGGTCTTCAAGCAAATCTGCTGTCTGTCCCAGAGGGAGACATTACAAAACAAGTCTGCATTTTTTTCTCCAGAGAGAGACACTATCTTTACGTTTCAGGTCTGTTCACTATGTAGACATTCTTGAAAAGCTAGTCTGCAACTGTCGCGCCCTAGACTGCCAGCAATCAGGACGCAACAGCTTTGGAGTTCTTCCACCAGCGGTTTATTGGCACAGCTTCACATCTACGACTTATACATGGCGAGAGACGCCGAACGGGAAGTGAGCTCCACTTAAGTACC